>VOPJ01001723.1:0-67543 GCA_014673585.1 Semibalanus balanoides | reverse complement strand
TATTAATTGTTCCATGATGACATTTATTGCGGTTTCTGTGCTACAAGAAGGCTCTAGGTTATAATATAAGCCACTTCAAGGTTAAGTTGGGTGAACTTGTTGATGACTCAGGTGTAATTACTGCTCAGTGAACTCAGCAAGGCCATCTGAGGTCATATGAGGTCAACAACACTCTTCTGCCATTAACTTCAATAAAATAACGATAGAAACGTGCAAATAATACCACTGCATTTTTCTCGTCGACTCGCGTCGCCCTATGTGCGCAGCATGACCTACCTTGGTCACTAAATGACCTTGACCTGAGATCAAATTTTGAAGTTGACCTCATCACGTCACCATTAGAATACTTCGAAGCGCCTTGACGAGACAGACACGATGGTATTAAATATATTGCTTTATGTCATAAAAAGCTATTCATGAACAACTTTTTACTAGAAGCAGCGAACATTTTCAAGATGTTCGTGAATAACTTTGTATATATTAAACGTAAATAAATAATTAAAAAAACATTGTGATTGTTTCGTCAAGAAGTTTCGAAACAAATTAAAGGTGACTTGTTTAGGTCAACTTCAAAATTTGACCTCGGGTCAAGGACGTTTTGTGACCGCAGGCATGGCCGCAGGTGAGTCATGTTGCATATAACTAGGACGACGGGAATCCGCGAGAAAAAGACAGTGGAGCGATTTGAACGTCTCTATATGTATTTGATCAAGAAATATTGGCAACAAAGTGTTGTTGACCTCGGATGACTCCAGCTGATCTTGCAGTGGTTACTGAGCAATTGCATCTGAGTTATCAAAAAAATCCATCAAAATTATCTTTATGTGGCTTATATTGCAACCTGAAACGTTCGTGTAACAGAGAATCCGCAATAAATGCCATCATAGGACAAATATTCATTTTTTGTTGGGGTAAGGAGAAAAAACGTGTTATTTTGATTATTTAAAAAATGCATATATAAAAAATACTTATCTTCATTTGTTGTCCTTTGCAAACACAACTTAACAAATTATGTTTTTAAAAATATAAAACAAAACTTGTTTTAACTGCGCTCGTGTCAAGATCATGTCAGGTCACCTGAGGTCTCGTGTAATTTCGTCAGAATCCACAACAAAACTGGGCCTGGGATGATGTTCATCACTTCATCGCCATTCACACAATGTATGGTTATTTAGGAATTGTATATGTTTTCTGTGGAGTTATAAGCAGATTGGCTAAATCATGCAAGGTGACCTCACGAAAAGGCCGAGGGCCTTAAATCGGCAGCCTGAACTCCAATCGAAATGAAACTTGTACAATGTACAGCGCAATTTGGCGTCCCAGGTAACATATCAACAAATGAGATGTAGCGTGTTAATTTGGGGTTTTCTTTTGTCGATCTTTCCTTGAATGCCCCAACTGGAAGGAAACGGAGCATACATAAGACGGAGACATGAGCCTATAGAGTGTTACTGCTAATAACTCTTATCAATAAACAGTCTTGAAGTAAGCCAGCAAGTGAATGTGACCATTTAGCAATCCCCTATTGCATGAGCTTTGCTAATGCTTACATAGCAGTATTAGCAAAAGCACCTGCTTCACCCCTTACTTTGCTCAGTATAATCGACGTTGCTCGTCTCACCCGCGTGCTCCGTGTGCTCTCCTCGGTGCTCCGTGTGCTCTCCTCGGTGCCAGTGTGTTTTCCTCGGTGCTCCGTGAGTTCTCCTCGGTGCTCCGTGTGTTCTCCTCGGTGCTCCGTGTGTTTTCCTCGGTGCTCGTGTGTTTTCCTCGGTGCTCCGTGAGTTCTCCTCGGTGCTCCGTGTGCTCTCCTCGGTGCTCCGTGTGCTCTCCTCGGTGCCCGTGTGTTTTCCTCGGTGCTCGTGTGTTGTACTCGGTGCTCCGGCGTGATCTGCTCTGCTGGAACCCACTGCTCTGTCACTGTGCGTCCTTCTCACGCCGTCTCACACCATCGAACTATAAACCGCTGGTCCTGAGTCTCACACCACCAGCCTGCTGTTGCCGTGTTCAGGAGCGCCGCCAGCAGAAGAGCTGAGTGGAGCAGAACAGATCCTCGACTAATGATGATCACAATTCACAGTCACCTTTCCTTCCTGAAGACAGTCTTCTTTAGTAGTAACCAGCATCAACTGCACTCATCGCAACACTCAAGCTGATTGGCACTTTTCAGTCCCCACGGAACATTGCCTGTCGTCGCCCCTGCGCCGTGCAGTCGGCAATGCACGACCAACTCCCGCAGAAACACGTGTTGATGGTAGCGCCGGAGTTGGGAGAGCCCTGGCCACCCAGTCGTCCCACCTGATCCGTTGTTTATTGATCAAACCAGACCGGCTCCTGTCTGAAGCAGAGTCGGCGGAGAACGTGCTTTTGCAGGCATCAATCACTGGGTACTGCAATAACAGCCCAGAACGGGTACATGCTAGGCTATATTCTGCCTAGTATGCAGTGAATGCACCAATTCAAAGCGGACCTGTTCTTAGCAGTTCAGCGCTGATTTCTTCATGGTTGATAACTTTTAAGGGAGTGTGCCTACTCACATTGGTCATGTGGAGTTGTTGACACTAGCCCGTAGAACAGATTTGTCAAGAGCGACATAATAGTAAAACGAACTATGGCGGCTATAAACGATCCTGAACCCGCGTACTTCTCTAATATGTATGTTGTTGACGTGCAAGTGAGAGATGTATGTTATTACGATATGTAAGCTTGGAACCTGAAAAGCCCCGCTGAGGGAAGGTGAAGGGTATTTAGGTAGGATGTTCATTCGCTCATGCCGCCTCATCGTGTACGAATGTATGCATCGAAGTAGCATAAACGCTATACAAATGTTACAAAATGTCAAAAATGTAATTATTGGTTAACGCTGTTGCCGTTTAAGACAACAAAAGCGTCTGCTATGCATTGCAGACTGCTGGTGCCGGTCGTGCTGCCCCCCCCCTGTGGCCGAATTTCAGCTCGACTGGGGGGGGGGGCTGGAGCTGTGACTCGGGGGAGGGATGCCCACCAGCTAACATGTTAGACGAATCCCTGTGAGACTGTCACTAATGTGATTATCAAATGCGGATCCAGGGGGAGGGGCAACGTGGTCATGCCCCCAATACTGTTCAAGGAGGGCCAAACTATGCTTTGCTTCCTCTTAGACGTGCAGTGCACTACATCTTATACAGCTGCTGACTGGCTGATGACGCGCTCTACCCCCACCCCCTGTCAACCATTTATCGCTGACGGCTGACGGTCTGCTACCCCCACTCGCACACAACCGATCAACAACTTTCCCCGCTCGACAACTATTTGGTGCGCAACATGATTTGCTCCCCCTAAAAAGATCCACCATTGCGCCATTGCCGTTAAGAATTTGTACAATAGGATCTTTTGGGAGATAAATTATTTCAAGGAAATGCTCCGTAGTTTGACTTTGAAGGTAGGTAGGTTTTGGTTAAATCATTTGTCCTCTATTTTACATTCATTTGTAATAATTAAACTGCTGCGAGCCACGATCAATCCCGGCTTATACCAACGCATTGCGAAATGCTATTTACAGGCGCAATGAGACGCCTCTATTCACTCGATCTGCACAGAGCCGGATTGGGAGCAATGAATGCTTTTTATGAGAAAATCCAAAGTAGCGCTGACTGATACCAGGAGCAAGCTCGCCCCTTTGTGTGTGTACCGACTCGGTGTGCTGAGGCTTAACCAGCGCATGCAGGGTTCGCGCGAACACGGAACTGCAGGGGGGGTTATTTCCGCCCCCGTAGATCTCGCCAAAACTACGCAACGTAGCGACAAGCGGAAAACGGCATGAGATAAGCTCGTAGGAAGCATCTTCAAGTATTAGTCTTTTCTTTGATCAGGTTCATATTGAGGTCACCAGTGGCACCAAAGGGTCAGATTTTGTCCGTTTTAGGACTCTTTAGGCTCTTTCAGAAACCCCGATTATCTCGAACTGTTGAGTAGCTAGGAGCAGACAAATTAAAGAGCAATCAAGCTATTGAAATTTGCAATCGCATGTACTGTCCTCAAAATTGAGCTCAGATCAATAGTTTATGCTCCAGAGGTCATGAAAGGTCAAAAATACTGTTTTAAGCAAAACAGTTTTTCGTGAATAGCAGTCACCTAAGAAAGATAGGGAAAACATTTTGACGCCATCGTGTTTGTATCATTGATGTGGTTTGAAACATATATACGGTGACCTGGTAAGGTCAACTTCAAAATTTGACCTCAGGTCAAGGTCCATTTGTGACCAGGTAGTCATGTTGCATATGGGCAACCGCGGCTTAGACGAGACGAACACATTGTGTCAACTAAATCGTCTCTATCTCTTTTTATCAAGAGATAGCGATCATTGCTGATGACCTAGATGACCCAGGACCTGGTAGAAATCACTGAGCAACAATTGCACCTTATCATTCAGAATGACGCTAAAAATAGCATGATTCTGAAAGAATTAGCCTATCAAATGAATGTTACTGAAAGGGAAGCATTTGTTTATTTCCCAGTTCACTTCATAACGGGGAGTCAGGAAATTGACCTGACCTTTGGTCACCGTACGAAAATCCGAGATAAACGATTGTAGAGTACTGATATTTCTTACTGAAAATCCTAGCGAAGTTTCAAAAAATTCGAAAAAAAGAACTGTGCCTTGGCACCAACGCAAACATTTTTGAGGTGAGGTCACTTGACATGGACCTGTTGTGACCTTACCTGAGATGACCTGAAGTCAAAACCTTTTCCAAAGTGTGGGTAATTGATGCCCAACAGGGTGTACGAAAATTTGAGCGCGCTGCGCGCCGCCGTATTTTCCGCTACTCCTGAAAAACCGAGGGGGCGGAAATCAACCCCCCTGCAGTGCGGGTTAATACGCTGTCTGATCAGTCGTCACCGGATGAGCGTCATTATCGTGTAACTAGGCATAGGTGGAAAATTGCGAAAATGCCAGGGGGTGCTTTCCCACCAGCGCGGCGGCGGTCCAGCCTAAGTTGAAACGAATCAGGGGGTAGGGGAGGAGACGGGGGGAGGGGGGTCGGAAGGGAGAGGGATGTCCGTTTACGGCCGCTTAAAGATAAATATTATCTTTTTTCCTACACAAATTGAGTTATCACTTGAAACCGACAGAAGAGACCAAAATAAAATATAATGTGAGTTGATCGCATTTTGCAATTAAACATTTCTACTGAGTAATGAAAGATATTTCAAGCTTAAGTTTTCAGACGTTCCACGATCATTACAGTAGGTATATGCCTAAAAGCTGACGCTGAGAAAGCTAGGACTAAGACAGACCTGTCACTCCACGTTAAATTGATCAAGGCGTGACACCCTCTTGTCCCCAATTTTCACAACAATTGGTAAATGGAGATACTCTCGGCCACTGAAATGATCTGCTGTAAAAGTTATACCACAATCTAAACAGCAGTTACGGAAATATCACCTCTGACATTTTTGCGAGTTCATGTTGCCCAATATTTGTGAGCCTATATCACCTTAAATTGACGCAATATATTGTTGTAACTTGTATATATCATTAAAATGCATAACAACTGTTCTACAACAAAGTATTGTCAGTTTGTGATATTTCTAAAAAAAATAAAATGGGAATATTTGTGATTTTTTGCATTTGTGGGTACCTTGAGCTTTTTTAAATTCCACATGTTGATCAATGATCATACTGTTTGTATAGGCAATCAGTTTTCTTTCAAACAAAGAAACATAATTTTTGGCTTTTGGTCCTGAATACGTCAAATTGTGGTTGGCATATTACATACCGCTTTGCAGGGGCGATGTCCTCTGAAAATGATTGGTAGGGCTCCAATGCTAACTTTACAGATTTCAAAGTCTTTCTTACCATGCAACGCCATAGGCCTAATGTTAAAATGTGAAATTATTGGTAGGGCTTTGGCCCTACCAGGCCTATAGAAAACGACATCCATGCCGCTTTGCCGTGAAAAATACGTTATTCACCAACAACTTTTGACTGAATAAAGATAGAGGGAGACATCAGACAATTAACGCAATTGTGTTGCTATCGTCAAGACGCGTTTAATGACATGCGATATGTTATATGACCTCTGTCTGACATTTGGTGATTTTGACCTGAGGTCAAAATAACAGTGGGAAAGTCGAATACCGGTCAACCATAGGGTGGCATTAATATGCAAGTGTTGACCAAAGCTGGTGTTCTAGCTAGGTTTACTTTCAACTTTTATAGGGACTATCCAATCATGGGCGCGGAATCGATCTGTGAAGGTTTCCACTTCGTAGTAACAGCGGCCTCGGATATATAACACGCGGCATTTTTCATAAGTTGCGTTGTATTGTAGATCAAACTTTGGGAATTATAAGCTCCGGTACTTCAGTTTATAGTACATCGTTATAATTGCAAAGATCTCTTCTCTTTCATTGCATGGCGGCTTATCAATTGCACATATTTTATTAATATGACGTTGTAACCTAAGGTCACTTGGCGTCATGTGAACCGTAGGTATTTGAAAATGTGTTTTTCACCTTACGGATGCTAAGTTTCTGTCAAACAACGTTTTGTAACTGAAGAAGTACTTATATCCCAGAAATGGCATAGCAATGAGCGGTGAGCACTGAAGCACACGGCCGCTATGGTATATTTGCTTAACATTTAATCCCTATTTTGAAATCAAGGCATTAAAAAGGACGGGCGTGACGGACGGCTGCGATGCCAAGTACATTTTTGTTAAGTTTCGTGAGCTCTTGCTGTCATTGCAAAGATGTTGATGTTGAGTGTGAGCGACACTTCTCGGAACGTCTCACGGCAAGAACGCATCTGACGGTGTCGGTGGCATAGTGAAAAGAGAAACAGCTTTGGAGAATTTGAGACGACCTGACCCTTGCCAGAGTCTGAATGCTGATGGCTTATTCGCTTCTGATTTGTTACCGAAGAGTACGTTTCAAAAGCGACTGAATCTTCGAAAAAGCGGTTCGAACAGGCATTCGCTGTAAATGGCTCACAGAAGCTCACGTCCGTGGCCCAGTTCCATACCATAACCTACAACGATTTATCATCCAGTGCAGCAGGAGTCTATGTTCGCGTCTGGAGGGATGAATAGGCATTGGTGTGGATATGTTTGTGTGATATTTGGGTGATTAACGGCGGAAGTGAATGGAGGCGATATGCAGGTTGAACAGCGAGGGAGGGACGTTTCAACCGGAAATTTGAAATGTTGATGTCCTATACGAAAAGTAAATATGAAAAAAGCGTAGCAGGTTTCATTAGTTGCACCGCAGATTTCGAAGTCAGCGTTCGAAAGCGTTTCGTGGAAGCTTCTTATCGAGCACACTGATGCTGCCATTTCGGACCAAAATTTAAACACTTGCCCTACAAACTTGCTTACCTTAATTCAAGCTACACTTCTCACTGAATACTAAATGGCTGGATATCTGGAGAAAAGTTTACATGAAACAAGGTATTAGGCAAGGAGATCCAGCATCAGGGTACCTTTTCATCTCGTTGTTGAACCGTTAGCATTAATCACATAAGACAGTCCAAAAAATAATGACGGAATACGGTCCGTACAATATAGAAGTAGACTCTCTCAGTAGCTGATGATTTAATAATATTACTTGAATGATCAACCAAAACAATTTCCGGAGCAATCTCAGAATAAAAGAGTTTTCATCCATATCAGGACTACACTTAAACGTAGACAAAACAAAATGCCTCCCCCATTAGGAGTCGACTCACGTCCCCGAAAAGCTCCTTCATGTCACAAAAAATACAATATGTAAATGAGTTGAAAATCTTAAGGTATAACTTATTACAGAAACAACGAGCATTATTTACAAAAATCTAAAGACATAACTTCCCTCCATCGGAAAAAGGATATACTCCAATGGAAGAGAAGAACATATACTGTTACTTCTTGGTAAAAATACTGTCATCAAGTCCTGCTAACCAGCTAGTTTCATTATTTTTGCATTACCTAAAACACCATCCAAAAAGAGACATTGCGCAGATTGAAACGAAAACTTTTCGGTTCTGTGGAGTTTTTGAATCAAAAACGAACCAATAAAAACGGACAAAAAATCGTCCATCTCGAGACAGTAGACCCGGAAAACCTTTTTGAAATTGATTGACGTCAAAACAAGTTTTTTATAAAAGTATGAAAGTTTACATGGCTAAAGATTATACCAAATCAACAGCATGACTGGTGCTACATATATTACGAAAGAACTGCCCCGTACATGAACTGTTAACGTATGGATGAAAGCTCCTTTGCAAAAAGTAAAAAATAAGTTACACAACCCTTTATTGAAAGAAGTGATCGAAGCCCTGGAGCGAGTTCCTGTTGCCACAAAATAATTAAATAAAGTCAAATATTAACCGAAATGCCCCCTTTGGTTCTCCAATGCTTCCCAAATTCAGCACAAGTATCGTAAAGTCATGGACAGTAAAGGATTGAGATTTGTTGCCCGATCTCATAAATAACTTGACAGGTAAATATATAGTAAAAGAAGACTTAGAGAAAGCTTATGGTATTCGTAATGACATTTTCTTTGTTATGTCATCTCTAATCAAAAGTTTACCAAATATCGTCAAAGAGTCCAACTATAAATCACTCATTTACTACCCTATTATACCATATAAAATAAGTTTGTTAAGTAGGAATGCTAATGTATCACGATTGACATACAGTGCGTATGTTGGTTGTCTAAGATATAAATATGATAAATCGCAGAAAAGGCTAGAAGACAAGTGGATAAGAGACGTCGGCAGTTTCAAAACTAGTAGCATGCTCGATGTTTGACAGTTTGTACATCCACCAAAAACTCGTATATCCAAGCAGTCCACTTTTGTTTGATTTCTAGAATCATAGCTACAAACAAATTTCTTCATATCATTGGTAACACTGAAAATAACATGTGCACTTTTTGTTCCATCCTCGTGGAAAACATAGCCATTTGTTTTGGATTGCACTTGAAGTGCAAGCGAGCACTTCATTAAAAACAATATCAGATATGCTTCGATCATCACTTTAAGCTGACTATCACTAAACTAAGAAAAAATGGTTTTCCCCCCCCAAGTGAACGAGTGTGAAGGTGTTACAAATAATTATCAACACCGTAAGCAAAAAATAACTATATCAGCGCTACGACAACCATAGCTTGTAACCATCAGCGTGCACTTTTTGAACAACTTTGAAGCTTGAATCCGAAAAGGAGTACCATCCGCAAAGCTTGCCTAAACAACATACATAAATTCAATGAAAATGGAAACAATTAAAGTCACTTCCAATTGTTGACATATTGTTGATATTATAGCAATATAACAATATAGTATAATAAAATACATAACATAACAATAAACATACAATACAATATAACATATAAAAACAAAGCATACAATGCCTACACAAATTAAATGAAAATGGAATTAGACACTTCCATTTTAAATATTATTGATAGTACAACAATATAACAATATTGTATAGTAACATACAAATAATATACAAATATAATAACAAAACAATAACATACAATATAACATATAATAAAACAAAGCATACAATGCCTTCGGGTTCCTAGTCTCTGCCTTCGGTGAATCCTTCCCCAGCCGCCCTAAATCCCCAACCCATTGGGCAGGTGCTGCGAAATATTCCCGGCCTCAGGTGCGCTGGCGGGCCTGTGCCAGAAGCAGACGCAAGAACCAGACGAACTAGAGAACTAAACTGGCCGATCGCTGTTCACGTCGAAGACCCTGCCGTTGCTGCTGCCGTTGCTTGCTGCGGTGCTGCTGCCTGCTGCTGTTGCCCTGCTGCTGGCGCCGCTGCTGCTGCGCGCTGCGCTGCCGCTGCTGCTGCGCTGCTGCCGCCCCCGCTCCTGCGTTAGCTCCCCGTGCCTTGGTGCGGGTTGTTTAGTGGGCGGTAGGCCGACTGTGCCTTGCTGCGTTGTGGCGCATAGTTCACAGCAAAGGAAGAACACTTTTCTAGAGTTATAATGGAAGATGAGGCTATGTAGAGTATTCCTGTAACAAGTTATAATATGTATTTATATTTTTGCATTCTGATGTGTTCTTTGTATTCGTAGAAACCAAGTTTTTATAATATATTGCAAGCCATTTGTTGTCAGCGTGCGTGTGGTGGGCTGAATTGTTTCGCTACCCAGGTAGTGTTTCATGAAATGTATCGATGTGATTGTTTTCCTTTAAAATGATTTTATGCTGAAATGTAATATACCACCGGCGGGCAGCCGATAACGAGAAAAAAAAAAATGTTGATGCCTAAGAAAACTTGACTGGTGGGCTGACGTGAACCTCAATGCCAACATACGATTAACCCGGCATTGACCGGGGTCTCAGCCGAACGTCATTGACCAGGGATTTTGTGTTTGCCCCCTCGTTATCTCCGGAATCAATGGTCGCAGCGAGACGCGCAAGGCGGCATTCAAAAGCTTTTAATGAAGCAAATATAACACACTATATTTTTTAATTTATGTCGTATGACAGGTCAAGGTCAGGTCAAAGGTTAACTCGTACACGGCCGTGGTGATTTCCCTTCCCCGCCCCTCCAGTTTTTCATAAATAGCGGGAGAACGGCGGCGCACAGTGACACCAAACTAAGTACAGCTATTTGTAAGTCAATTGCGGACTGCCCACTCTTTGTTAAAGGGACACTGCCTCTTCCGGATGATATCGCAACAACAACAGGCTTAAACAAGGCCTAAGGACCACTTAATGATTTTTAATTGCCATTAAACTCTTATCCAAAAAGCGCAAATAACAAATAAAAAAAACAATAATTAATTTCATTACTTATAAGAATCAAAAGAACTGTTTACGATTTATACACACCACTACGTACATGGAAGCGTTTGCTCAGTTAAACTGTAAATCCCACCGAGAAGGGATATCAAACTTTGAACTGACCAACCGTCAGCTGACGCTATTGCATTGGATGAGACGCCATGCGCTTATACATTGTGGTTCCTGTTAAACTGAATCTACCGCATCTGCCGCATTTTGAGTCGTTGCCGTTGAACAGACTCTTTTCCATTTGGTATCTCCGGATCAGAAGGACCAATCATAGAAACCTCGGTCGGGAAAAACTTCATCAATTGCTGAGAAATCAAAAATCCTTCGTAAAAGTAAAAAAAATAAATAAAATACCATTAACTTTCCTTCTTACATAGCTTTCCTCATACCATCATTTTTGCTCAGTAGTGTGGTGGACTCGTCGACCCTCCATTGGCTTGTGAAAAAACTAACTTTGAACGGGCGATATTGGGCGACTGGGCGCGAATTAAAAAAAAAAACGGACTTCATGGTGCTTATCAAATTCGGCTGTTCTTTAACATTTTACTTTGAGTGGACAGTGTCCCTTTAAGGTTTTTAACTCAGAGCGTCTCAAGTCAGGTCACCAGGTAGGTCACGTCAGGTGACCCTACCTCCCAAAATGTTGAGATCGTTCCAAAGTTACAGTCTTTGTCGGAGAGGTTTGAAACATGCAATATTTCATAGAATCATATGTATGTACACTAGGAACCCACAGTTGCTATGGTACACACTAATGTCCGGCTTCTTTCTCCTCTAGCGTATGTTTGACAGCGAATTAAAGAACGACCATAGATGCATTCAAACGGCATTACTGAAAGCTTCACATTGGTATATTGATGCACTGGCTCACCTTATATCGATTGACTGCTTTTATGCAAAAATTCCTTTTTACCACCTCGCTGCATATGTAGTATGACTTAACTGGGTCACCAAATGACTTTCACCTGGAGTCAAATTGGGCAATTACCTAACCAGTTCACCATAAATATGTTTCAAAGCTCCTTGACAAGACAAACATGATGTCTTCAAAACTATTTCCCTTTCTTTATAAGATAAAATGTTATTTGCGAAAAACAACTTTGCCAAAAATAGCCTTTTTGACATTGGATGACCTCCGGAGCGTAAACTATTGACCTTATCTAAATTCTGAGGACACGCTGTCGCATGGGTGGTAAAGTGTTCTGTCCTTATGGACAAGGTCGGGGACAAAATGTTCATTCTGATGAGGTACCCGGGGGCAAAAATGACAGTAAGAATAATTATAATGCCTTTTCTGTGAAAACCAAGGTGATAATCTTAGAAATACTGTTCGTCAAAATCAAATCAGTGTATTCTTCAATCACGTTAGCCATAATCACGTCAGTCCGGTAATGTATAACACTACATTTTTTAATTAGCAGTTTGGCGTTTCAGCTCTTGATTTCCAATGATTTAACTTCACCCATTTTTCAGTCCGAAAAAATGAAGGGTTGTACCCCGGCCCCGGACCCGGACCCCCAGACCAAAACCCAGACCTTGTGTATTTTAGCCATAGGGTTTTACTGAGGTCAAAAGAGGATTCTAGTGTTTTACGCAGCGACCAATTCAGTGTCTCACGCCTTTTCATGCGTAGAGGCATCCCCATCACGGATAAATATCACGGAAGTAATAGTAAAGATAGCAGCCGTCGCGTGTTTTCCGCAACTGGAAAAAACAACGGTCAACAATTATGTCGACAACGCCTGAACAAGAACACAGGAACGGGGGGGGGGGGGGGGGGCGAGGGAGGGCAGCCCTCCCAAAACTTTATCAAATTCAACGTTCATGCCTAATGGCGGTTGCAATGGCAAGAAATTACTATCAGAATGCCTCCCAGCCCGCCCCCAACTTTCGGAAGAGTTCTCCCGGCGCCCGTGCGCCTAAATGTACGCGCCTTTATGCATAGGGAACCTCCAAAATGATCCTAGCTTAGCTGGCTGGGGACATTTTTTCATGTGCGACTTTTGGTCGGGGCCACTCAAAGCAATTTTACCACCCCTGCCGGCTGTCGATTAAATTTTTCGAGAGCTTTTGATTGCTGATACCTTTTGTTTCTAGCGGTCATAGCTCCTGAGATATTTGGAGGTTTCTGGAGCAAGGTCCTGAAACTGGAAAATCTGATCTTTGATGACTTCTGGTGACCTCAATATTGACCCGACAAAAAATGATACGCCAGCGCGGGTCCTGACCGCCCACCAGCATGTCAAATTAAACAGCCATGATTCACGGTTAACCCTGCATTGGCCCTGGCATTGCTGCGTCCGGCGGCATCGCTGCAGCCCTGGCCAGTCGCTCCTGGCACAGCTCCAGGGCATTAAACGCTGCGCTGACGTCAGCAGCCTCCTGGCACCGTGCCAGCGACGATCACGCGGGACCGGCCCACCGTCCGAGCCACGCGATTGGTCCATGGTCCATAGACCGCGCTTACGTCATGACTGCGCTGCCCATTGGACGCCGGCGGGGGAGCGTCGGTTCCGACGCAGAGATGCGCAAGGCCTGGGTATGGCTTGCGCCCATCAGAGATGCGCAAGGTCTGGGTGTGGTTTGCGTGGAGTCCACCACCACACCCATAACATCGAGTCGACGGGGTCGGCAATGCATTGCAATCGTAACGTCGCAGGCAATATTCTGTTCAAACAACCGTTGCCGGAACTCCAGCACAAGTCATTCAGCAGTATTTCTCAAAAGCATTTCAGCACCGCCGGCCGGCCGGACCGGCGGGCGACCGTGCACATCTCTAATGAGGTGCGGTTTCGTCGCGTCGGGCGCGGCCGTCGCCGTCCCTACCGACGCAACGCTCAGGCGGCGGACTCCGCAGGGATTCTCGGGTGGCCGGGCGAGCAGGTGACACTACGGCCAGACGAGGACGCAGCTGTGGGACTCAAAACGGCTGAGCAGACGTTCGGCTGGTAACAGCGCAGACACCCAGACAGACAGACGGACAGACAGACGGCTCTGCAGGCAGCAGTGGAACCGGAGCCGTCGACGGGCGCCCCTGGCAACCGCGCCCAGCTCCACGTGGTGTCGTCTGCCTCCCGGCGGCCTCCCGGCGGCCGTTCGATACGCCGCGTCGTCGTCGACGGAGGCCGGGACTCAGAGCGACGCGTCGAGAGGAGCGGACCGGCGGGGAGCTGAACCTGATATCTGAGTCACAGGTGAGCCGAGATCAACATGCTGCTATGATCCAGGGGTCCATGTTCACAGCCAGGGCTTTGGAATGTACAATTATGCAAATGAGAGGGACTTGCTTTAATTTGTAAATTGTATGTATGTAGGGATATGTAAGACTAGGTTGTTCAGCAATTCAATGCGCAGATAGCTAGACGCTAGACGCAGATAGACGCTAGTACGCGCTGCGCTGGGAGGATATCTATTATCTACATACCATGATCTTCCGAAGCCTTCCATCCAACATGGCTCCAAATTCACATGTCGGCTGAAGTTTCCAGTACATTTTCTTTTCCGCCTGTTTCTAAAAATCGTCGACGTGTTTTAGATATTTTGTCTTTGATGCAACGTCACTGCTGGAATCTTGCGCAGACAACTTAACTGTGCCATCTTCTGGGGGATTTTTGAACAAGCGACAATACAAAAACAGGTCTGCAATCATCTACAAGGCCCGCTCCACACAGGGGTGGATCCAGAGGGGGGAGGGGGCAAAGGGTCCATGGCCCTTCCCAAAGGGTTTATAGGGGCCATGGCTCCTCCTCAAAGCTCCTGACACTATGATTTGGACCCCAAATCGGCCTGACATTGGATATGTGCCAGGATCTGGGATCCAGCTGAGATCCGGATCTCTGTGTCCTGTGTCACGGGATCCACATGGGTTACCAGATCCAAATGCGCAATAAGGCCAGGGATCCACAAGGATTTCAGATCCTGATTCATTTTATGCCGAGGGTCGAGGGATCAGGGGTGCCGGAACCTTCGGAAAGTTGGGGAAGGGGGGGGCGGAGCATTCTTAAAGTCGAGTTCTTTTCATGCAACGCCATAGGCGTAGTGTTAAAATATGGAAATGCTGGGGGGGGGAGGGGCTTCCCCCTCTGACCCCCCGGTTCCTCCGTCCTTGCGAGGAATCCACTGGGATCCCAGGTCTAACAACTGATTATGCGTTTAATCTCGCATTTTTGCACGATGATTCCACCCACCGGACTTTGATGTGTCATCAAAATCCGGTCAAACATTTTGTCTTTGATGTGACCTGTGACGTCGACTCATTGGTGACCCTGAGGCTAACAATATTATGTTTCCTTCGACAACTGTAACAGGACTATCTAATGCCGATTTAATTTTTAAGATCGTTTCAGTAGTTCCGGAGATCAGAGGGGGAGGCTATATATATCTCCTCCCCAGTAACTCGCGTTACAGAATATACCCCAGTAAAACGCGGGTTAATATGAGAGATCAACTGAGATACCAGATCCTGAAGCATTTTATGCCGAGGGATCCAGAAGCATCCCAGATCTTCATGCATTTTACGCAGAGAGATCCTCTGGAATCCAATATCTTCATGCGTTTATGCCGAGGGATTCACTGGGATTCCAGGTCCAACTTCGGGATCCAGGCACAAGTCTGCCTGACGTACAGCTGCCGACAGGAAGATCGCTGTCCTCTGGCTGGCGATACCTGGCTTCAACACTGTGAGTGATCAAGTTACACTGGACTGTGGACTGTTAGACTATCAGTACAGAAGGCTTGAAGCGGCGCAGTCTAACAGTCCAGTGCAACTAGATCACTCACAGTGTTGAAGCCAGGTATCGCCAGCCAGGGGACAGCGATCTTCCTGTCGGCAGCTGTACGGTGGCTGACGGCGCACTTACTGCCTACTGCATACTACTTGCACTACTGCCTACTGCATTACTACTGCACTACTGCCTACTGCATACTACTAGCCCACTACTGCCTACGCATGTGCCTACTGCATACCTTTTTTTAATGTCAAATAATTTGTCTTTTACGGTTAGAAAGAAGCTTATCTGGTTTGATTATTTTGACTGGCGAATCCAGAATCTCTCCGTTGCTGTGTGTGTGGTGTGGAGGGGGGGGCATTCTTTTGCGGTAAGAGGTACACATTTTTTTTCCACGGATTTGGAGCGGTCACCTAAATTTGGTATTTGAGCTTAAAAAATGCACTTTTTCGGTGATTTTGTAAAATCTCTCAAAAACTCGAAAAAATCACCTTTACCGAAAGAAGAAGAAAAAAACGATATTTTGTAGCATATACACCAGACATGTGCCTGGATCCAGGATCCGGCTGAGATCCGGATCTTTGCGTCCTGTGCCCTGTGTCCCGGGATCCTCATGGGACACCAGTACACAATAAAGCTGAGGGGTCCACAAATATTCCAGATACTAATATATTTAAAGTTGAGGGATCCAATAGGATCCCAGCACTGACGTATCCAGAGGGGCGCAATCTCCCCGAGGCGCCCGGGTCGCGGGGTTGGGCCGTGCTTTGGCCTCCCCAAGCCGGGGAGGTTTGGGGGAGGCCAAAACACGGCCCTGGCCCCGCGACCCGGGCGCCTGGGGGAGGTTGCGCACCTCTGCAGCCCCCCTCTGGATCCGCCCCAGGATCCCAGATCCAACTTCGGGATCTTGGCTCGCAGGTAGATGGCTTTATTCTTGCTATCTTCATCATATTTGAAAATCTATTACAATATATTTATTATTCCTTTGGGTAGAACTAACAAGGTAATTTGCAGATACTATTTAACAAAAAAATGCAATTGCAAAATATGACGTCATGAGTTACCAGCACTGTAAACGCGACCACTCAGTCAAAAAGAACGATATCATTTTGAATGTTGAAACTGTATATGTAACTTGTTTACATATAGTTCTTTGACATATCTTCCATTTTTTCAATATCCTTTTATTTATTTTTTATTTGGGGGGTCAAAAACCCAAAATTTGCAAGTCCAAGTTTGCCATTTTGTAGCCCTTAATATTTGCAATCTTTATCCGTTTTTGGATTGCATTTTTATTATTTTGTTGTTTTGTACGGTCTGTTACAGTTCAGCTGATTAATGTGTAAAAACCGCGTGCAGAGACGTCACCATACTCACAATATCTCAAAAACGTTTTGCGAAATCGTTTTATTTTCACACATAAGACGTGAAATTGATGTAAAATAAGGTACCCGAAGTTTCACGTGGCAACGATAATCGTTTTTTAGTTATGACGAGAAAACGGCAGGAACGGCGTTAAACGCCCCCCAGTCAATGCCGGGTTAACTCGACTGAAGACCCATGTTCCTGACCTCGCAAATACAACACCATCTGTAAGCCTATATTCTGGGCTTCTCCGCCCCGCGATGCAGCACAAGTGTCGTCCAACTAGGTCAAGGCCACGGGTCGTCGGTGGCCCTGTTCATGGGGGGATGCTGTCATCGAGGGAGCGTCGGCGGGTTGCCAGCTGTGCCAGTCTGCCCAGCCCTGTCGTCAGCAGACGATGATGACCGCAGCTGCCGCCGACGGATCAGAGGGGCAGGGCTCGGCTGGGGTCCACCCGACGACCCCGACCTCCCAGGCCGCGCCCCCGGCCCCGCCTCCGCCCTCGCCCCGCTCCTGGCCACACCTACCGCTGCTTTGGGCCGTGTTCGATCTGTCGTCAGCACCAATCACGGCTCCGTATTCTGCCTACGTCAGAATGCTGACGTAGGCTGAAGCCCCAGTTGGGGAGGGGTGGGGGGGGGGGCTGACCATGAAGTCACGTGATCTGTGACGTCAAACGCCTGCTGACGCTGCTGACAGGTCTCTTTTTTGTCAGCCCGTCAGCAGAGGGAGAAAGCGCTACACAATCTCTAAATTGTTCGGATGAAAGCTGACGAAAATGCTTATAGTTTTTGTGCATTTCACATTTGACTTCGAAAGACCTGAAGAGATGTAATAGGGCATTCTAACTGTTTAATTATCAGCGATTTATAAATTAAATACATCATTTTGTATGGAGGACAGCGGCGTAGCTTCTCCAGAAAAGTTTGTGGGGGGAGGGGGCTGAGCTATTTTTTAAAGTATCATAAGAATGCACAAAACATTTTTATCTCCGGATTTTACCCACTTCCCCGTCAAAGCAGGTGGGGGGCTGAAGCCCCAGTTGGGGAGGGGAAGGGGGGGGGGCTGAAGCTTCCTAACTGAATAAGATCATACACCTCTGATGGAAGAGATTGTCTTTGCTGCGCCACTTCTGTAGACACTTGCATCAGCTGAGTGCACACATCGAACGCTCAGTCAGGCCCAAAAAGCATCCCGAACTTCAGCACTTCGGAAGGGCACCCTCCAAACTCGGAAGTGCGCCCTCAAACGCGATGAGGTGCACCCCGAGTCTGAAGAGGGCACCCCCAAAGTCCAAACCCATGGAGGGCGCCCCAAAATCATAACACTGTCAACATGGTTTTGGTGTGTTACATTAATGAGTTATTTTGGCGCGACACTGCCATTCTTCCACGACAACCCTGCCTTCCCTCATGACCATGGCGCCTGCGAGTCAGTCAGGTGCCGAAAACTGCGCCCCTCGGGCTTGTCGCCCCCTCAATGAAAATCCTGAATCCTCCCCTGACAGATCGAACATGGCCATGATCAAAGACGCCGCTGGCAGCCCGCCAGGCCGCGGCAGGATCACTCGCACCCCACCGTCAGGCCATACCGGCCGCTCACATATGGTGCACAACATATGGTGCACTGCACAGTGCACACTGCTCAGATGGCGAGCATCAGCACCGGACACTCAGGAGTCTGGACCATGGGTGTAATAGCCGTCACACAAATAAGTTGGCAGCGATGCAGGAGAGCAATATATATTTTTTTTCTTTTTTTTTCTGTTTGCGATAGATGCTGCAAAAAAGCCAGCTTGGTGAATGGTGAGGTCAGAACTAAATTGCAATAATTACATTGTCATTCCAGGCAATTTACAACGCAGCAAAGTTGCAAATTGCTTTTAAATAAAAATAATTAGTTTGGTAGTGACGTTGTTGTATATTTACTATTCCTTTACTTCAAACAAAACCACACGCAAACTTTCCGATTTCGTATGTCAACTCATTTAACCCTCGCCTTACGCGGGGGGTTAAATGATATGGTGTTGGTTGATAATGGGTTGACATATTTTTTATTGATATTTTTTATATTATTTTTTGATATTTTTTAAATAACTTTTTACACATGATGCGATTTTTTTTGCAATTTTCAGTGGCTGAGTTTACAACAACTATACGTATTCTGTAAACAAATCAATGAAATTGGTCGAGTTGTTCAGGAGATGATGATGTTTCGATGACGTCATGTTAGTGAAAAACGATAAATATCTGAAAAATCGTAGAACATAAAGTTTTGCAGCAAGTAGCAAACGGAAAAGATGAAAGACAAAAAATACATTTACTTAACAAAAATTATCGGAATTAAAAAAAATATTTTTAACTACAAAAAGCAAAAAAAACACATAAAAAATAACTACAAGTTCGATTTTTTTAAAATGATATTTGAAAAACCGGAAAATATGTGAGAGAACTGAGTATAAACAATACAAAAAAACGAAAATTTATAGCAATTACTTGACTGAGTGACTCTCAAAGTGTAAGAAACTTATGAAGTCATTTTTAAAATAATATTTTTACTTTTGTTGACCAGTCACGAAAAAGTAAATTTTTGTGTATTTTGGAGCCAAAACTGGTTTACGAACATGCCCTTTTAATTGCATTTATTAATTTCTAATTTTGAGGTTTTCTGATCGCCATTCTGGACGTAATTGAGTTGAGGTGTCTGCAACTCCGCCCATAGTAGTTATCATCTATGGTGACGATTCCCGTGACCTAAGAGGTCACTAGCTAACCCTGACCTAAAAATCGATATATGGTCAGATCGCTAATTCAACGACCAGCATTTTGACGCTAACTTAATCATCATATTTAATTATTTATTTAATCATTTAATTATTTCATAAATTTCATAATCATAAATTAACATAAAATCATTTAATCCGCCCCTGTAGCTCAGTGGGAGAGTGCTGGTCTTCTGACCTATCTCAGTAGTGACAGCCTGGGTTCGAGTCGCTTCGGCGCTCGCTATTTAGCTCCTGACTGGGATGGCCTGCGGCCGGTGGCAGCGGTCGCACTCAAGGCCAAGTGACGTCAGCGAGCGGGGCGGACCGTGTCCAGGTGTGTCGGGCACGTAAAACTTTCGCCTCTAAATTCTGCCGGCCAACAGGAATTGCACGATCGGGTGGTGAGGTCAGGACCAGCGTAACAAGCTCTGCTTAGCGCAGGTTCTGACCTCGGAAAGCCATCCCTTCAAAGCATTCGGACTAAATTAAAAAAAAGACCGTCTGAGCAAAATCGCTCTTTTTGGACGTGGTCGATCTTATGTCATTCACTTGACCTGGAAGGTCACCCGTTGACCTGAAACCTACAAATTGTATACCTCAGATTCCGCACATGACAGGCAACATGCTGATTCTTTCCGCGTTGCACTATGTTGCTTGGTTTGGAAGTTAGCAGGGGGGGGGGGGGCTGTCGGGCCTCCGTAGGGCGAAGGTGAAAAACGCTCCCGAGCTCCGTAGGGCGAGGTTTAAGCGAGTTGAGATATATTTTTCATAAAACAACATGCTTAGATTACCTAGTATTAAACCGGTTATGTCAAACAATACTTGTATACATACAAATTGTGACATTTTATGGGGCCATAGCCGAATGGGCCCTACCCTGAACCCAAAGGCGTCACCACCTTCCGAAAGTAGGGGGGGGGGGGTGGCATTTTGAAGTCGATTCTTTCCATGCAACGCCCATAGGCGTAATGTTAAAATCCGGAAAAAAACGTTAATGCGTCCCCCCGTCGCCCCGCTCCCGACGCCCATGGCTGGAGCCGTCGCATCGTTAACGTCACGTCGTCTCTGTTGCCAGGTCATAACGTCACGTTGTCTCTGTTGCCAGGTCATACCGTCACGTTGTCTCTGTTGCCAGGTCATAACGTCACGTTGTCTCTGTTGCCAGGGCAGCAATGAGCGTGGCTCTGCACGCGTCACCATGCCTGCGGCTGGGAGCGCGCACACTGTCCTTCTCGGTCCAGCGGCGATCCATCTCCTCCAGACGAGGCTTCTCCGAGACCCAGCAGCAGGAGGACCCTCCACGGATCCTCATCACAGGTGAGAAGGGATTCACAGGTGAGCAGGGAATCACAGGTGAGCAGGGAATCACAGGTGAGCAGGGATTACACAGGTGAGCAGGGATTCACAGGTGGGAAGGGATTCACATGTGAACAGGGAATCACAGGTGAGCAGGGATTCACAGGTGAGCAGGGATTCAGAGGTGAGCAGGGATTCACAGATGAACAGGGATTCACAGGTGAGCAGGGATTCACAGGTGAGCAGGGATTCACATGAGTTCGGTGGAGCTGGTCTAGTCGAGACTGGCTGGTCACGAGGTGCATCTGGTCGGTTCCACACTTCCTGGCATGCCACTTAGTAAGGTCCAGGGAACATGGACCGGGACGTATGTATGATTTGATCATCTGGAATAATGCGTTATAAGAGGGACATAATTAATGAATGAGGGTCTAATGGCATAACGACACTGACAAATGAATTCATGTGCGCCTGACTAGGGCGTACATGAATTCATGAATTCAAGGACTCGTGCTGTGCGCCTGACTAGGGCGGCCGCATTTTGTGACGCTCCGTGATTACAGTGATTTTGGCATAGCCACGTACCACAAGGTGCGGTGAGAGTGTGCAGGTACCGAAGGGGGACAGCACCTATCGAGTAGTGACATTCTAAGCCATGATCATTCATTTCTAGTGCGCATGGAGTGATTTTCCGACTCTACGGCCGCCGATTGGTGTGCGTGAGCGCGCCATGCCGGTCGCCGTGCCACATCTGGTCGGAGAGCCGATGGTACCCCAGCTACGGCCAGCCTGGCAGGCCAGACCCTGGAATGCGGGGGCGGCCGGGCCTCAGGCCGCGGTCCGACGACCAGATGTGGACCAACTCGCCGAGCGGCTGGGGTGTGGTCACGCCAAAAGGCAAGGGAGACGAGCTACCCTTGCCTGTCACCACGGGCGGAGAACGCACCGCGGCACGCGAGAGGGACGGCGGGTACAGCATAGACGGCGCCATCTGGACCAGAGGGAGGAGAGGGGTCCCAGTTGGATTAGACCACAGACGTGTGACCTGTCTATACCCTCGCGACTGACACTGCATCAGACAGCACTGTGGAAGGGAGACCGAACTACGCCATCACCAACTCAGACATCGCAGCGACTGAAGATCGCCAGCCTCGTGCGATCTCTAGCAGCCGCCATAGAAGAGACGAGATCCGCCTCATCCTGCAGCGGCATGAGTTAGACGTACTCGGCCTCACGGAGTCGTGGCTGACTACTACCAGTGACATCAGTGACAGCATACTGATCTTTTCCGGCTAAACCCAATTCTAAAGAATAGTTTTTTTCTCGCATAGTTCCAAATCCTTCGGTTACCATCTGTACCGCAGAGACCACTCCGTACCGCGCCCTGGTCGGGTGGGAGTGCGGGGAGGAGGCATCGTGGTGCTAGTAAAAGACGGCATCGACGTGTCCGTGCTGGACGTCACGCCGCCAGCGGAAGGCCGAGTGGAGTCATTATGGCTGGGCGTGAGCTCGCGAGGCCGCATCGCGTCGATCGGGACAATCTACAGACCACCTGACGGCAAGGTGTCCTCTGACATTGAGGTGATGAGAGGTCAGCTTGAGGAGCTCATAGTGAGCAGGAGGCCGCTGTTCGATTGCTCGGGAGACGTGAGAATATTGGATGTAGGGGAGTGAGCGACAAAGCCGCGGTGTCCTCGCAGTCAGGCAATGGCTCAAGTGATCTCGACCTCATCAGCTCATTGACACGCGGGCAACGACCACAGTTTGAGGGCGACCGCGCGCGAATCGCCGGGGAATCTCGCAATCATCGACCACATCATCACCAACATGTGCGACCTGAAGCGACATGCAGCGGTCGTGCCAGAACATGTCAGCGACCACGACATCACCACATGATGTGGAACAGTGGTGGGTCCCAGCGACTGCGATCGCTGATCGAGACGCGAGCCCAGGTTCGCGGCGACAGACTCGTGGGCGACAGCATGACGAGTCCGTGCTCGCACAACGTCAAAAATGTCGGCCTACAAGCCACTAGATGGTCGCATCCCAAGCACCGCGCACGAGCGCTTCGCAAACGTGGAACCGCTTGCCGTCCAGAAGTTAGGTGGAGTAGTAAAGGTCGTGTTGCAAACGAGAGACAAATAAAGACATATCGTGCCCCACTTTAATCTAAAATAGGGGCAGTGAACCTGAACAGGGTGATAGGTGAATATGTGTGAATGGTGACAGGTGATTGGGGATTGGGTGATGGGTGATGGGCTCACTGTGATGGGCTTTGCTTGATTGCTTGTTCATTGATGCGGGAGCATAAGAACCCTTTGGAAAGTCTCCTGAGTGCCGCAATACAATACAATACAATACATGTCTCATTTTGTACAAGGATATTTCAGTTAAGTATTAATTGACGCCAGTCTTCATTCTTTAACCTTTTACGTGACAATAAATAGCCAAAGCGCAACACAGCTAACTGTATACACCAGGGGCTTCGCCACCGGGGGTGCCTGGGGGAGCCGGGCTCCCCCAGGTGCGCTCAAAACCCTCTTCGGCACCCCCAAATTTACAGAATTTTAACATTAGGCCTATGGTACCGGCTTCCCCAGAACTCTCGCTGGCTTCCCCAAATCCCTGGTTGGCCCCCTCACTCAAATTATTGCGGCGACGCCCCCATGGTGTACACAATATCATGGCGAGTCACCACAGAAAATCCGACATTGCCAACAATATATTTAAAGATGCACTAACCCTAATCTGCAATTGACTCATGACTTATGTTAACTCAGATTGTTCAAACCTTTCTCCTTACGCAGGATACCCACCCGACTCTGTTCAGACTTCTGCATAGGCTTCTGTTCAGACTTCCAAGTTACAGGAGCTACTTGCTGTGCTGGGTGGAAAAACACAAGTCCGCCAGTATCGCTACACCTCAGCTGGCACCTCGCCAGGAACCACCGCCTCCGGGAATACTGCCCCCTATCCCCCACCCCCAGTCCCCTCTCCTCCCCGACCGCTACCTTTAATGACTGAAACCTGACATATCTCCTAGCTTGCGAGACAACGTTTGACATATGCCCAAGAGCAACATTGACCGTCAAGACATTTCCCAAAACACACTTTTATTCTATAGAGACGATGACTGCGACTGCGTGTTTCAGGGGGACTGACGTTCGCTGTTCTATTTTTGTTACAGGTGGACTGGGGCAGCTGGGCACGGGACTGGCCAAGCTGATGAGGGCGCGGTACGGCAGGGAGAGCGTCATTCTCTCCGACATCATCAAGCCGGATAAGGAGATAGTGGAGGCCGGTACGTATAGGTGCCTGTTTGTGCGGCCGGGAGGGCGGTGTATGGTCTGTGGAGGAGTGTGGGTGACCTAGTGGAGGCCGGTACGTATAGGTGCCTGTTTGTGTAGCTGGGATGGCGGTGTATGGTCTGTGGAGGAGTGTGGGTGACCGGATCAATACCAGATGGACGCCAGGCGGTGTGACGGGCGTAATAGGCGGCTATGCATTGCGGACGTAACTGCGGGGCGAAGGGTGGGATGTTATGACGTGGGTGGACTGGGCACCATGAACACGGGCATAGTTGTATTCAGCAGAAGTCGATAACGAATATAGATGAAGGAGTTCTAACGATTATTTGTCATGTTTTCTTTCATATGGGATTCTTCGAAAGGAATGTTCAGGGAGCTAGAGAAAGTTGCCAAGCTGGAAATTCGCGCATTCTGCTGTTCTACCACGGATGTTGAATGTGGGCGGCCCTTGGATTGACCGTTAACTCTCCTCCCACGAAAGTTATAGAGATCGAAACCGTGTTCTGTTTGGCACACAGACGATCATCTCCGCCGGTCACCCTGACCAACTCACAACCGCCTGCATATGACCTCCAGGTCCGTACGTCTTCGCGGACATCCTGGACTTCAAGAACCTGCAGGAGATCGTGGTGACGTACCGGATCGACTGGCTGGTGCACTTCTCCGCGCTGCTCAGCGCCGTCGGAGAGGACAACGTGCCGCTGGCCATCAGGGTCAACATCGAAGGTCAGCTACGTGTGGGCGCGCGAGGGCGGTCAGCGAGAGCGCACGGGAGGAAGGTGGCAGGACGCCGGAAGTCTTTCACTGTTGGTGTTCTTTGTATGGGTTTCCATTGTTCAATGTCCATCGCAATGTCAATTGGCGAATGGGATAAATTTCGATGTGGACATAACGATATTGTTTTGCTGGGTCTGAAAGCAATTGGTTATGCTGTATGATCGACGCAGCAAACAGTGCCCCAGACCGCGATCAGACACGATACGATACGGAAGCTTTGCCACAGGTCTGGGTACACCTTGACGTTCAGGCCACTTGAGATCCAGGTGCCTGGAGCATGTCACGAGAAATTAGTCTCCCGCCGACACAATCAATAGCGATAATGTCGGCTGATTAGGTGGATGATATGGTTCCCGGGAGGCTCATAATCCAAAGCTGTAATATCTTTGGGTGACCAGTGACCACGCGGACCATTGACATGGACACAGTAATAATGCATGATTCAAATATCGTTATTTTGTGGTCCGTATTAACAACGAGTTTTAGTTGATTATGCAATTATATAGATGTGTTCATCTAAAAAAATTGTTTTGAATACAATACTATGTCAGACTTCAATTTACTTTTTGTACTATTCCAGTGTATCATTTTGAAGTTTTAACCCCTTTTGAATTTTATCTGCACTATTTTGCATCACCAGTCGTTTTTAGCAGCACATAAATCGAACTCAGGAGTGCAAGTTTTGTGACTCACCAGCCATCCGTTCAGGTCTACACAATGTCATGGAGCTGGCGAAGCAATACAAGCTGAAAATATTCGTACCCAGCACCATTGGAGCTTTTGGACCGACTTCACCTCGCAACCCCACACCTAACTTGACCATCCAGCGGCCTGAAACCATCTACGGCGTCAGCAAGGTTAGCAACGCTGCAAGCACGTCGTCACCCGTCTTCTCGTAGCGATGTGGGGAAGTTCCTGAAATACGTAACAAACATACATTATAAATTCAACACATTGTTAATCTGTTTAGGTTGAACACTCATCATGTTGATCCTGTATAATGTATATTGTATTAAAAGAGATATCCCACATGCTGTTTTCAAAGAAGACTTACACTCGCTGCAACCTTAAATGACTCGTGTTCCAGGTCCACGGAGAACTTCTAGGAGAATACTACCACAAGAAGTTCGGCCTTGATTTCCGCTGTCTGCGGTTTCCCGGTGTGATATCCAGCGATACCGCCCCTGGAGGAGGCACCACAGGTAACACACTGCCAGACAGCCCAGGAATCAATACAAAGCGAAATACCTCGGAAACAGTGTTGTATCCAGTCAGATTGCGGCTCCCCTAGCTTCATCGTTTATATTATTGGCGGCGTTCAGTGTTTTCGACGCGTTCAATCTTAGAATAGTATTTTTTTCTCGCTAGTTTTTCGCATCTCCAGCTGACTACGTATCCGTTCTGCAGATTACGCGGTGCAGATCTTCCACGATGCAGTGGTGACGGGCAAGCACAACTGCTACCTACGGCCCGACACTCGGCTCCCTATGATGTACATTGACGACACACTGCGGTAAGTTTATGCATGTGTTAGTACTTAGCTAGCTTATGCCTGCGTGCGTGCGTGTCAGTCCATAATCGGTGACCTTTGAGCGGTGACGAATGATTTTGATTTTACCGTGAACATGACTTGCAAATTCGCGACTCCTGTGTTACCTGTATTTTTCGTGATTGCCTTGAAGACTTGCAGTAGCAACCTATGTTCTGCAATGTGTCATGTGACCTCTGACTGCTGACCTCGTACTTCTGATGTCTGGCCTCATAACTCTGACCCATGATTTCTGACCTTAGAACTCTGACCACTGACTTCTGACGTCGAACATCAAAACTCCGACCCCTGACTTCTGACGTCGAACCTCCGAACTCAGACCCGTGACGTTCTGACCTCGAACTCCGAATCCACCCCTGAACTTCTGAAACGTCGAACCTCCGAACCCGACCCCTGACTTCTGGACGCGACCTCCGACCCCTGACTTCTGACGTCGAACCTCCGAACTCAGACCCCTGACTTCTGACGTCGAACCTCCGAACTACGACCCCTGACTTCTGACGTCGAACCTCCGAACTCAGACCCCTGACTTTGACGTCGAACATCAAAACTCGACCCCTGACTTCTGATCGTCCGAAACCTCCGAACTCCGACATCCTGACTTCTGACCTCTGACCCGATGTGCCGGCAGCGCCCTCTGGGAGATCATGGTGGCTCCCGAGGCGAAGCTCCGCTCGCGCACCTACAACGTGACCGCCATGAGCTTCAGTCCGGAGGAGCTGGTGCGGGCTGTGAGGGAACACGTGCCCAACCTCGAGGTCTCCTACCGACCAGACTCTCGACAGCAGATCGGTACGGACGCACTGCGCAGCGGGAGACGAATACATAGTGGCGAGGGACGAGGGTTATCAATTCAGTGGGCCTGGCGCGTGTTCATTTTCTTGTAAAGATCTAGTATTACATTCCAACACAAATTCCCAGGCTCGATACTGGACATTTTTGCACTCGGTTCTTTGCATTTACACATCCGATGGAACATGCGTTTAATTTTATTGAAGCTCATTCATGCTGTGCCTCATCTTTGTTCTTCCCATGTCTGAGATGTAACCTCCCCCTCCCCCTCCCCCCGACAGCGGACACCTGGCCTCAGGTGTTCGACGACTCCTGCGCGCGGGAGGACTGGGGCTGGCGGCACGACTACGACATCAGCGCCATGTGCAAGATCATGATAGACGACCTGAAGGCCGCCTACGGAAAGGATGCCGGCTCCTCAGACTCGTCCGGCGCGTCGCAGGCGTGAGGTCATGCCTCATCAAAGGCAGCGCGGCGTGACAAGTCCGTGATTATTCCGTGCCGAATCCGTGATCACCCGTGAATAATCCGTGATCACCCGTGAATAATCCGTGGCCACCCCGCGATTAATCTACGATTATTCCGTGGTCAGCCCGTGATGAGCTCGCCAACAGTCCATAGTCAGACCGATCAGTCACAGATCAGTTCCGGATTTATTTGTGACCAGGTCTTGATCAATTGACCTGCAGGAGTTGACGGTAAGCGCCGATCGAACCGCGCGGCGGAGAGATTCTGGCTCGGGTATACTGGTAGCCACCGCGGGTGAGCAGCGCAGTGGATGATAGTGCACCACGTATGTCGTGTGACCTGTTCGGCAGGCTTTGTTTTAATGTGATGCCTTAGGCTATTTTGCTTTCCGTCACCGTTTCCCTTGCCAATACACGATCAAACGAGACATAGCACTTCAATAGCTGTGTTGTTTGGCCAACCAGCCTGTCGAAAGTGCCGTGGTGGGAAGAAAGAGAGGCGAGTCAGAGAGCAAGGGCACATACTGCATTAGCCATGACCATGACAGGCTGACGGAGCCAGACAGACTCCAATTACTGTACGGCAATCGGTAGCTCCGAGTGGTGACGAAGGCAGCGCCGCCCAGTGGAGACTTCCTGCAACTACAAGATGGTGGCGCTGCAGTCGCTTGAGTGACGACTCAGAGACGCGATGTCTGAGCAATTATTACGTTCGATTCGAGGCAGAGACTCGTCTAAGGAAATTTGAATGTAAGGTGGGGGGGGGGGCTAACGTGAATATCTAATTATAAGTACAACTAACCCGGCATAGACCAGGGACTCAGAAGAACGTCATTGACCGGAGGGAGGGGAAGGGGTATATTGCCCCCCTAGTTATATCTGAAACCAATGATGGCAGCGAGACGAGCAAAGCGGAATTAGAAAACTCTCATTGCGACGCATCTACAGCATACTCTAAATTATCAAATGGAGGCAGCATGTCTGGTCAAGGTCAGGTCGAAGGTCAAAATTTAGGTATTTAGTTGATGGATTATACTTTCCATCCAAAGCCTTTGATTGCGACCATGATCACCCAAATTGCTCACAGTGATATACTACACATCTGCGTGAGGTAAGTGAGATTGCTATTGAAGAATCAAGGGTCAGGTCACAAAAGGTCATTTGAGCAAAATATATACAGCATTTTCATGTGACACATGTTTTTGAATTGGTTACTTAACGCGTATAAGTTCGAAATATAACATATTACCATCTGACCTCATTTAATTGAAGCTAGTGTCAAGCTCAGGTCAAGGTTAGTACACATAACTAAGGTCAAAGTTGGAAATATAAATATATAGATATAGTTAAAACGACATTTGTTGCCTTTGTTTCGGATCGGAAAAATAGCGATTGCATTTATTTGTCTGGATCTGATCGTTAACCCTCGCCCAGGGGGGTCATTTTGACCCCACTGAGGTTTTTCCAGAATAGTTGGAAAACGGCGGCACGCAGCGCCGCTGAATTTTGTACAGCTGTTTGAACAGCAATTGCCCACACTTTGTTGAAAACTTGACTTCAGGTCGTCTCAGGTCAGGTTATCAGGTCACGTCAAATGACCTTGCCTTCCAAAATGTTTGAGTTAATGCCAAAGCCACAGTATTTGTCCGACAGAATTAAAACTCGCAGGATTTTATAAGATCATACAAGTACCGTACAATCAGGTGTATCTTCGGATTTTTTTTGCCTATTGGTGACCTTTAAGGTCAGGTCAATTTCCTTGAACTACTCCGTAAGCGGGAAAAATAACGAAATTACTTCCTATTCAGAGAATATGCATTGTATCAGACTGATTCTTTCAGAATCATGTTATTTTAGCTAATTCTGGATGACCAATGTGCAATTGTTGCTCAGTGATATGTAAAAGGTCATCTGAGGTCATCTGAGGTCATCAGCAATGATTTACTAGTAACTCTTGAAATAATAAAGATAGAGACAAGCAGACTCATGGTCATCACTGTGTTCGTCTTGACTGGCCGCGTCGCCCCATATGCATAATGACCTACCTGGGTCACCAGTGGACCTTTACCTTAGGTCAAATTTCGAGGTTGACCTTAACAGGTATGTTTGTTGCATATGTTTAAAAGTGCCGCGACGAAACAGACACGATGGTATCGATATAATTGCTTTATCGTTTTTAGATACAAAGCTATTCAGGAAAACAAGTTCTACCAAAAATGATATTTTTGACCTTTGATGACTTCTGGAGCCTAAAGTATTGATCTGAGCTCAATTTTCAAGGGACCCTCCTGAGATTGTATTATTTATGAGCTTTCGATTGATTTTTCCGTTTTGTTCCTAGCTACCATAGTTCACGAAATTACCGATGGGTGTTGTTCGCAAGCAAAGTTACCAAAAACTGTGAAATTTGACCTTTGATGACCTCTGGCGACCTCAATATTGATCTGAGCTAAGAATGCTCTGTAACTTTAAATGAAAATGTCGAGAGCTTTCAAACGATTTTTTTTTCGCGTCTGTCTATCCCTGTTAGTTTTCGAGTTAGACTCATGGCGAAGATGTCTCGGAGGCCCACCAGGGCGCGGGTTAAGAGCAAAAAACACGCAATTAAAAAAACATGACGTAATTTCAGTTACCATACTGAGGAGGAAGCCATACCTAAGTCAGTCTAACATAAAGATATAGTCTTGACAATTGTTTGTCAAAATTTGTGTTAAAATGATCAATAACGGTGCATGTCCATCATGCCAGCCATTCAAATAATTAATAATTGTTTGTCAGTATTGTTCATATGTGGTTCTGCATTATATACCGGGTGGACCGAAAAAACGTTTCCGAACTTCAAAACTGTATGTCTGTTAAAATGCATGCGTGAGGACCGTGAAATTTTTACGATATAATGCCAGAACATATGTCTATTATTTCCTAAATTTGGATCTAGTTACGTTCATTTGGTCGTAATCTATTGCACTGTAAAGAAAACGTGACAGGTAACGATTTTTATTTACACTTTCTTTCTCCAACAACAAACGTTCCGGACTCGTAACGTATGTTGGAAGCGTTTGGATGAGTATAGATGTTTGGAAAGCTGGTGGAACTGCTTATAAGGCTCCTGTCGATGCCTCTACTTATTTTCAAGTAAATCCATCCACTTTGTCTCTTTGTATTAACTCCGAATCTAAAATGACCATTACAACATTTTCTTCTTCTTACAGCAGTTTTATTTGAACACGTGAGCGATCGCACCTCCCTCAGCGCGGACCACAGCGTTCAGTCGTCGCTTCCACTGCTTCGCCTGATTAGGTGTCCCCAGAAAAAACTCCCTCCCATCAAGGCCGTATTAAGAGAGGTAGAATCATCCGGGGATTTGGACGCCCCAATATCTTAACATTAGCGTGACGTCACTTGGAAGCTCTCGTCCGACTCGGGCTGTCGCTAGCACTCGGCTCGGTGCGGTGCAAATATTTTGAACGTGATAGTTGCGTCCGAGGGCCGTGAACACGTCGAATGGGCCCCTAGCCAGCACAGAGGTCCCCCAGGAAGGTCAAGGGGCCCCTGGGAAGGTTGAAAAGACCCCTGGGCGCTGCCAGGGGAGGGAGGGGCATTTGGGGCAAATTGCCCCTCCGTATCGTGCTCAAGAGGGACTCATCTCGGATCTGAAAGGGGACCCATGGTTGGATTCGTTGGGCCCTCGTGTGGCCCTCTGTCGCCTACCTGATGGAACCTCTACCGGTCTTGAAGGGGCCCTCAGTCGACTTGAGGGGGCCCTCGATCTTACCTGAGGGGGCCCTCGATCGACCTGAGGGGGCTCCTTCGGTCGGGATGAGGGGCCCTCTGCCGGTCTGGAAGGGGTCCTCAGTCGTCTTGAAGGCACTCGGTCAACCTGAGGGGACCCCCTCAATCAACTTAAGGGGCCCATTAGCTCAACCTGAGGGGGCCCATCGGTCGGCATGAGGGGCCCTCTGTCGGTCTGAAAGGGCCCTCAGTCGGTCTAAGGGGGGCACGTCGGTCGACATGAAGGGGCCCCCGGGTAGGCATGAGGCGCGGCCTAGGTCGGCCTAAAGGGTCCGTCTGTTCGGTCTGAGGGGCCCTCTGATTGGGCTCTGAGAGGGTCCTCTGTTCGGTTTAGGGGGTCCTCTGCTCAATCTGATGAGGGTCTGTATATTAAGCCTCTGTTGGTTTGAGGGGGCCCTTTGTCTTCCAGAGGAGCGCCCTCTGTCGATCTGATTGGGCTCTCAATAAGCCTGAGGGTGCCCTCTGTCGACCTGAGGGGCCTCGGTCGACCTGAGGGGGCCCTCGGTTGGTATGATGGACCCGTCTGCTGATCTGAAGGGGGCCCCAAGTCGGCTGAGGGGCCCTCGTTTCGACCTGAGGGGGCCCCTCGGTCGGGAGAATGGGGCCCTCTGCCGGCTGAAGGGCCCTCAGTTGGGCCTGAGGTAGCACTCGGTCGACCTTAGGGCTTCCTCGGTCTGACATGAGGGTTCCTCAGTCATTCTAAGGGGCCCTCTGTCGGTTTGAGGGCCCTCTGTTAGTTCGGAGTGTGAGGAGGCCCCTCTGTTGCGTCTGAGGGAGTCCTCTTGTCGGTTTGAGGGGCCGACGTCTGTCGGTTTGAGGGGTCTCTCTGTCAATCTTGATGGGGTATTTATATTAGCCTCTGTGTTGGTTTTTAGGGTAAACCTATGTCGTCCTTAAGGGGGCCCTCTGTCGGTCTGAGGGCCCTAAATAGGCCTTGAGGGGAGCCGTCGGTCGTCAATTGAAGGGCCCTCTGTTTGTTAGGTCTGAGGGCCCTATGTGGAAATGAGGGGTCTCTCTTGTGGCCTGAGGGTTTCTCCGCCAGCTTAAGGGCCCTTTCGTACCCAATGGGGCCCTCTGTCAACGCTTGAAGGGGCCCTATGTGGGCCTAAGTACTCTCTGGGTGGCTTGAGGGGGTCCTCGGCCAGCTTTGAGAGGCCCTTTTCGACGACGCGATTGGCCCTCCTTCGGCCTGAAGGGTTCTCTAATAGAGACCTAATAGAGACATAGAGACTCTTCTATTAGACTGAGCGGCGACTACCTACGTCGGCATGGAGGGGCTTTTCTAGTAGCCCGAGGGGCCCTATTGGCGCCTGAGTGAGCCCTCGACCAGCTTTTCGGTTCAAATATTCGCACTCCACCGAAAGCCGCGTGCGGATACAGCCGGAGTCGGACTAGAGCTCCAGTGACGTCATCGCTAATGCTAAGCCGCTCGGCAGCTTAACAATAGGGTATTCTGGGATGACACCCCCCTGCTCCCATGCAGCCACTTTCGCAGCCTTCAACTCCTCCAGGGAGTCGAACTTCTGACAGCGGGTCTCGTACACATCTCGTACACAGCCTCTGCCAGGACGCTCCAGACCGGCAGATAAATCCAGAAGGCAATATCGGCGGCCCACTCGTCCATTGCCGATGTAGCCAAACCGATCCGCCAGGAATCACTGGGTGCTCTGCTCCTATGGGAACGAGCTCCATCTTGCTTGTTTCATCAACAAGGACGAGCGGCCAACGAACTCACCGGACCTTAACCCTCTGGAACCATCTGAACCTCTCTACTGCGTCTGGAGCGTCCTGGCAGAGGCGGTGTACGAGACCCGCCGTCAGAAGTTCGACTCCCTTGAGGAGTTGAGAGCTACGATAGTGGCTGCATGGGAGGGAGTGACTCTGGACACCATCAGGCGAAACATCCTGCAGTGGAGGCGACGACTGAACGCTGTGGTCCGCTCTGAGGGAGGTGCAATCGCTCACTTGTTCAAATAAAACTGCAGTGAGAAAAAAGTTATATTGGTTATTGTTTTGTTTCGGAGTTCATAACATGATAAAACATGAATGGATTTAATTAAAAATAAGCAGAGACATCTACAAGAGTCTTATAAACGGTTGCGCAAATGGTAAAATATTTATCCTCATCCAAACGCCTCCAACATACGTTACAAGTTCGGAACATTTTTTAGAAGAATAATGAATATGTAAAGAAAATGCGTAATCTGTCGCGTTTTCTTTACAGTGCAAGAGATCACACCGAAATTTTCTTACCTACATATAAATTTAGGAATGAATAGAAATATGTTCTGGCATTATATCGTCAAAATTTCACGGTCTTCAGGCATGTGCTTTAATAGACATAATGTTTTGAAGTTAGAAACGTGTTTTTTTCGGCCCACCCGGTTTTAACATCTTTGCACATTTTCATTTTGTGGGCATCATTTTTTGAAATATCACAGTAAAAAATATCATTTCAAAATTGCGATTTGTAATTATTTGACGTAATTTGATTGCATTTTGCTAAAAAAGTGGTCTTTGTACGATCTGTTAACCCGCGCTTGACTGGGGAGGGGGGGATGTTGGCCCCTGCCGTTTATTCGCAATAACTCACAAACCATTCAAGATATCAANTCTTATAAACGGTTGCGCAAATGGTAAAATATTTATCCTCATCCAAACGCCTCCAACATACGTTACAAGTTCGGAACATTTTTTAGAAGAATAATGAATATGTAAAGAAAATGCGTAATCTGTCGCGTTTTCTTTACAGTGCAAGAGATCACACCGAAATTTTCTTACCTACATATAAATTTAGGAATGAATAGAAATATGTTCTGGCATTATATCGTCAAAATTTCACGGTCTTCAGGATGTGCTTAATAGACATAATGTTTTGAAGTTCGAAACGTTTTTTTTCTCGGCCCACCCGGTTTTAACATCTTTGCACATTTTCATTTTGTGGGCATCATTTTTTTAAATATTACAGTAAAAAATATCATTTCAAAATTGCGATTTGTAATCATTTGACGTAATTTGATTGCATTTTGCTAAAAAAGTGGTCTTTGTACGATCTGTTAACCCGCGCTTGACTGGGGGGGGGGGGATATTGGCCCCTGCCGTTTAATCGCAATAACTCACAAACCATTCAAGATATCAAGATATCAACCTGAAACTTTTAGTACCTTTCTGCACATCAATTTTACATTGGTTTATTTTTTTTGGAAAAGTTTCACATTTTTGGAAGTTAGAAATACACTGTTTTGTGACGTCGCGTTTTTTGAATTTAGTGACAAAATCACTCAAGTTTTAAGCAGCTGTAAAATGGTTACATTTTATGATAAACTAAAACCCCAAAAATGAAAGACATCAAATTGCATGTAATATTCAACTGAGATTTCAAAAGGGACAGAAGCAGCACATTGATTTTGTTCCCAGACAATTGTGCGCGTCTGTCGGATGGGCGATAGTTCGCAATCCGCCGAATGTTGAACACAGCTGGTCACGTCAACCACCACTTGTCCATCACTTATGGAAGGCGCCTCGTCAACGCCCAATACATCAACGGGAGGGGGCCGAACACCACACCTGTGCAAATGAAAGGAACTTGTGCAACTGCCCTTATGACTCGTTTGTCACAGATGCTGTGCTGTCACATTTCGACCGAAGCTGGCGTTTCTGGCGTTTGAAGCGTGTGCCGCGTGATGCCGAGTCACAGCGGAACAAAGACTGGGTCACAGCGGAACAAAGACTGGGTCACAGCGGAACAAAGGACTGGTCACAGGCGGACAAAGACGGGTCACAGCGGAACAAAGGATGGTTACAGCGGAAACAAAGACTGGTTCACAGCGGAACAAAAAGACTGGGTCACAGCCCCCCCGACAAAGACTGGTTTACAAGCGAACAAAGACTGGTTCACAGCCGGACAAAGACTGGGGTTCACAGCGGAACAAAGACTGGGTCACAAGCGGAACAAAGACTGGTTCACAGCGGAACAAAACTGGGTCACAGCGGAACAAAAGACTGGGTCACAGCGAACAAAGACTGGTTCACAGCGAACAAAGACTGGCTTTTCACAGCGGAACAAAGACATGGGTCAAGCGGAACAAAGACATGGGTCACAGCGGAACAAGGACATGTTCACAGCGGAACAAAGGACTGGGTCACAAGCGGAACAAAGACTGGTTCACAGCGGAACAAAGACTGGTTCACAGCGGAACAAAAACTGGGTCACAGCGGAACAAAGACTGGTTCACAGCGGGAACAAAGACTGGGTCACAGGCGGAACAAAGACTGGGTCACAGCGGACAAGACTGGGTCACAGCGGAACAAAACTGGGTCACAGTCGGAACAAAGGATGGTTCACAGCGGAACAAGACTGGGTCACAGCGCGAACAAAGACTGGGTCACAGCGAACAAAGAACTGGGTCACAGCGAACAAAGGATGGGTCACAAGCGGAACAAAGACTGCGTTCACCGCGGAACAAAGACTGGTGCGGCAAGCAGTGCTGTCTTCGGGCCCACTGCCACGCACGTGTACATCACTAGTGAGTTGAACCGCTGCAACACTCTATTTTCTAGTCAGCAAAATGGCTGGGCTAATATTCTTTTTCACAGAAAAATAAAGAGACGTGTGAGTATGGGCGTAGGAACACTATTACATTTTGGGTTTGTAGCATTTACAGCCCAATAAAAAAGTGGCAAACCGAATGACGAAAGCGCAACTCCAACATTCTAAAGGACAAAGGTGCTTCATGCTTGAAATGAAGTTTTGTAGAACAATAAAGAAGGCATGCTCCTTGTTTTTATCCTCTTTCTCACTGACAATTGTTTAAACCCATGGTTTTATTTGCAATTGGAAGTATTTTGATTCTCTCCACTTCTGCTGAGATCCTATACAACCGCCCGATGTTGGAGACAGGGTCAGCTCATTATCACTGGCGGATCCAAGGGGAGCAACCAGGTTAAGCCCCCCAATATCCCTGATTTTGTCAACTGTCTTTTTGGTTCCCAAGAACCACATCATTTATCGTTAAAAAATGTATTTGCAGCAGTCAAAATCCAGCTATTTAGAATACAAAACAGAACAATTTCGCGACATGACACGAGTTTTGTTATTCCTTTTACATTTTTGGAAAATGGGAAAATTAAATCAATTAACCCGCACCCTGGTGGGCCTTCGAGACAACTTCACTATGGTGTGTAGGTGTGGGGGGGGGTAAAAATGACCCCCTCTAACTCGATAACGAAAAGAGATAGAAAGATGCGCGAAAAAAAAACGTTCGAAAACTCTCAAACGTGTACATTCGAAGTTACACAAGACCGTTTTTTAGCTAAGGTCAGTATTGAGGTCACCAGAGGTCAATCAAAGGTCAACTTTCACAGTTCTTTGGACCTTCGCTTTCGAACAACCCCGTAGATTTCGTTAACTTTTATAGCTAGACAAAAATACAATCGAAAGCTCATTGAATTTGCAAGCGCACTTGGTGTCCTCAAAATTTAGCTCAGATCAATTGTTTCGACTCCAGAGGTCATCGAAGGTAAAAAATGCGGTTTTTGGTAGAATTTGTTTTCCTGGATAACATTTTAACTAAAAATGATCTAGTAACTAACTCAACACCATCGTGTTTGTCTCGTCGCGGCACTTTGAAACATATACTTGGTAACCTTGTAAGGTCAATTTCCAAATTTGACCTCAGGTCAAGGTCATTTGGTGACCCGGGCAGGTCTTGTTGCATATGGGGCGATGCGACCAGACGAGACAAACACATTTTGGGTTCCACCGCTCGTCTCTATTTATTTTTATATCAAGAGTTATTAGCAAATCATTGCTGATGACCTCAGATGACCTTATAGAGATCACTGAGCAACAATTGCACCTTGATCATCGAGAATGAGCTAAAATAACGTGATTCTGAAGAGAGTTAGCCTAATCCAACGCACATTTTCTGAACAGGAAGCATATGTTTATGTTCCCATTCACTTATAATGGGAGGTCAGAAAATGGACCTGACCTTAGATTACCGATGCCAGAAATTCGAGATGAACCGATTGTAGATACTTATGTTGTTATGAAATCCTGCAACTTTCAAATCTTTCGGACAAACTGTGACTTGACACGATCCAAACATTTCTGAAGGCAGGGTCACTTTAAGTGACCTGGTGACCTGACCTCGGATGACCTGAATTTACATTTTTGATTAGTGTGGGAAATTGATGTTCAAACAGCTGTACAAAATTTGGCGGCGCTGAGCGTCGCTGTTTTTCTGCTATTCCGGAAAAACCTCAGGGGGGAGGGCAAAATGACCCCTCCACCAGGGCGAGGGTTAAATGTATGACAGAGACTTTCCTTGGCAGATATTGCTTCCCCCAGGGACCACTTCCTTCATGAAAGACTTTTAAGTAATCTGCCGAGCTCCAAATAAGGCGACGCCAACGCAAAGTTGCGAACATTGGCACCCGGAAGCTGCTCCAGTGGTGCCCAACTTCCTGGACCGAAGAGCTAATTAATAGTGGGGACCAGGCCAGGACCATCTCCCCGAGCCATCTCCCCCCAAGCTCCTCCAGCTACACAGGGACCATTTATGCGCATAGAAGTCATACTGCCTCTTGCTGTTTTCAAACCGCTTACACCTTTACCAGCATTGACGGATCCGGGCGGGTGGCATTTAGGGCCATGCCCCCAGGCAAAAAGTGGTCTGTTTGCCCCCCCCAAAACGGTCAAGACTCACAAGAAAAAGTGATCGGCTATCATGTATAATGGCTTTGCCTCTGTTTCATAAACGCTACTTTGGAGTCGACCATGCTGCAGTGAAGGAGACATGGGATAATACCCTGCGCCAATGGCGCCTGTAATACAGCGCGTCATTGCTCTAGGATTAAAAGTTAGAGAATTAAGATTTATAAATTATTGTATTCGGTTGAAATATACTTGTCCGGATTAGATTACGGCAGATATTTATGAAGGAAAGCCATTGTGTAAATGTGTAAAATTTGATCGAAGGTGCATCTACCTTGACACAAATTAATGTTTATGCCAATGTTTGCTTAGCTGCTTTGTTTAGAATAAATGTGGTAAATGTGTGTAAAACTTTACTTGGGAACGGAGACACGAGGAGTTGAAATGGCCATTGAAGGGAAGACAATGTAAGCCTGGATTGACGATTTAGTAAGTTCTGCTTGTAACTAATTAATGCTAAGCATCAGAGTTATGAACGATTTGAATGACGTAATGTTTTCTGTGCAGATTAAATAATTGATAAACTCAACGTTCCTATAAAAGTAACAGAAAGGTTTTTATATTTTTTTAAAGGGAATCTTGACGCAGCTGTCGTAAAGATTACTAAGGCGGAAACCATATCACACGGGTACGACACGATTATTTCTAAGTCGATCGTTTCAATCTGTCACCCAGAGATGAGCTCCGGGTTGAGGTGGACAACGAAGATCAGAGGCTGGTAAGTTACAATCAAAGGGTTTAGCCTTTCGGTCAGATGTTATATGGCTAGAATCGATTATGTACTATTAGCTATTGATTCATTCACTTTTTACCGACGATTGTTTAAAACGATTAGTTACATGCCACACTGATGAATTGATGAAGCTTTTATCACTAGGATAATTGAATCCAATTTTTAGAGACGCACTGTTACTTTTACTGGTAAATCTGTGATAAGCTAACGTGTAGTTAGAAATGGAACGACCATTGTTCTACTGTTCAACGACCATGAATTCCGACCTGAATGGGACCTGTTTCTATTTATAACTTGCAACTTCCAGTTCATGGTGCAGGCTGCAGCATGTAAGTAGAGTCCTGTTTGATACAAGTCAGAGAAGGAAACTGACGGCTGTTATTATCTAGACCCCACTATAAAGCAACGATAAATTAAGTGGTCTATATGGACAATAGTGCATCGTCAATATTGATTCGGTAAAACGGTAGCATTAAACACCCCCTTCTCAACTTACCGTGTTCTAAATAAAATATATGATTGTTTTTGTAAGTACAGTAACGTGTCCCGACAAGATAGCATAACATTTAGTTAACTACCGAATGACTAATGCTGACAGCCAGAGGCGGAAGCGATAATAGTACTGAACCAGTAGTAGAGAACGTTAGGAATCAGTATTGCGAGCACTTATACCGTGATCATGAATTACTCAGGCTTGAAGATACATGATACAGATCATGACCATCATGACTTTATCAGCTTATTTACTAGCCAGCCTTTGATGCGGTTATTAGACAATGAATTCCGATGTGACAGCCGAGTGGAGGAGCGAAAATACTGAACCAATTTATAATCGGAGAGCCTAGCACAGCAGCGACTGTACACGACATTCATAGCAGGGAGGCTATCGTCTGAAAGTGACGATACTATACCTGAATTTATAGTACCAAGGATTGTGCCCTATTAGTATTCTAGGCAAATCGTGTTAAGACAAAATAACAACGCTAAGGCACTGAGCTCTTGAAAGAGGCAACGATGTATCCGATCAACGAAAAATCAATCGCGAAATTAAAGATCACGAGATGCTCTCGAAAAATTTTACGTCCAGACCGAATATGTTAAGGAGAATTACAAATAGCTAGGTTCAAGGGACTGCCGGCGCCAACAGCCTTACCGAGAACGGATTGGAGAAGAGAAGGTAGGTGAAGAAGGGAATTAAGGGAGGATTGGGCAAAGAGGGAGAGTGAGTCACTTTCCCTCGGATAAACGGGAAGGACCTCCCTAGAAATTCTCGGGCGCCCGCAGTCGCGATATAGCAATGACACTTCGCGTAGGCCGCTTCGATGACGGTCGATATTAGTTTTAAATATCCGGCGGAGCCCAGTTGGCCCGATGGAGGTCAGAGGGTCTGGCGGAACCCAGGGTGTGGGACCAGATAGAGGACCCGGAAGGATCTGGCGGAGCCCCAGGTAAGTGCGCCCACCAGATGGAGGTCAGAGGTCTGGCGGAACCCAGGGTGTGGGACCAGATAGAGGACCAGGAAGGAGCCAGCGGAGACCCGGGAATGTGGGCCTGGATAAGGGTTATCGGTCCGGCGGAGCTAAGGTTGAGAGCCCGGACTTAGGTTTATAGGGGCCCTCCCGTTCAGAGGGGGGTTAAATAAAGCGCTTGCTCGGTGCGTTAATATAAGTCCTGTGGATAAGCTAATCCCACTAAGTTACGACCAACGAAAATTTGCGGTTAAAGACATATATTATGGGACAGCCCATGCAGCAATGCACCACTTTTCTCTCTGCCATGAGTCACTTCTCTCGATGCAGAGTCTCTTTTTCTTCTACGTTATCTACCCCTAACCTTTTCCTCCACCATTTATTATACCTTCTTACTCTATTCCTCTCCCTACGAGTGTTTCCATTCCCTTTTACCCGCTAGAATTGAGCGGACTTCATTGCACATTTCCTCTCCCTTATTTATCCCCCTCCTTTTCTCTAACCTACCCACCCTTGGGGAAAAACCCCCCCCCCTCGAACCCCCAACGCTACACTATTTATTTACATGCGAAACACTATTTAACGACGCACATATTACGCATGTGGCAGCATCTATCTGGCAAAAACATACGATTGTTTGGTTTACTGAGTGGCTGTGGGTTGTGTGTAGGTACCTATAATTTGCGCCAAGTGTTAAAGCCATGTGCATTCAAAGCGACATGTAAGCCGGACAACCTGTTTTTAGGTAAGCACGAAACACATGTGTGTGGTCGTTAATTGGTGCAGTCAACTTAACTGTGTTGAGCGAACTGTGTTGAGCGAACTGTGTTGAGCGAACTGTGTTGAGTGAACTGTGTTGAGCGAACTTTGTTGAGCGAACTGTGTTGAGCGAACTGTGATGAGCGAACTGTGATGAGCGAACTGTGATGTGAGAACTGTGAAGAGCGGACTGTGATAAGTGGTCAGTGATGAGCGAACTGTAATGAGCGGTACGTGATGAGCGGATGGTGATGAGCGATTTGTGAAGAGCTGGATTGAAAAATAAGAGCGGATTAGTGGATCTGATGAGACGGATGGTGATGAGGCGATGGTGATGAGCGGATGGGTGATGAGTGGACTGTAATGGAATGGAATTGTGATGAAGCGGCTGCATGTGCATTTAAACAAATATATTAGCCCTTGAGTGGGAACAATCCGAAAAAAACTTTAACCGTTTACCGTTCCTTGTTTTTACGACAGCTGGGTGTCCACCCTCGCCAGCTTGCCGCTCGCACCGGCGGTCCAGTCGTCAGTCAGCTATGCTTTTGCTACGCGGGACCCATCGGCTAAACCACTTAAACAAACGTAAACAGAAAATCTCAGCACTTTCAAAGCACTTTCTTTTTATAAAGTAACTGCAATCACCTGAACTTTGTCCTCTGACGTTATGACCAATCAGAAAGCACTATTAAAAATGACGTAATTACACTTATGTATCGTAAATACTGACAATTCGGAGGTATTCACAGAGAAGTGACACTCTTAGAAAATATTGTTTTTATTCATTTGCGTTACATCAAATGTACATAAAAAGGAAAAGCAGTTGGTTAGGTAGCCTGTAACTGGTCGATTGTGGTTGAGTGAGGTTTTGTTTTATTAGTTGTTTATTTTTATCGGCGCGCTCCACTGAAATGAATGTATAAGAACATGCTGTTTTTGCCCCAAATTTGTTAAGGCTACGACTCAGAAGTTTGTCATTCTCCGTAAACTATCTTGATAATTTACCAGCTTGAATGTCGGAATCTACAACGGGAAACGTTTTACTTACTGGGGTATTTCCAATGCGTTGTGTAAGTCATTACCGGGTTGAATGGTTAAATATGCAAATTCTCTAATATATACGCCTGGCTGATCCATCTGTCTATGACCGGAATTAAGAAGCTTCGCAATTTGTGTTCTATCAAAAAGCCCAAGGACGTATTATACCATATCCCCCTCGACGGCCAACACGAAACCAACCACCTCGTGACGTCATACACCACGCCCAAGCCCAACACGCAGCCGGGCTCTTATTGGCTGGCGGGCATGCATGGTGATTCGTATTAGACACTTGTCAAGGGCGTGCCGAGCTGACGTTAGGCCCCGGTCGGGACAGGATGGGGCATTGACAGCGAAGACTCCTCCGGCAGCAGCAGCAGCAGCAGCAGCAGCAGCAGCAGCAGCAGCACAGCAGCCAGAGCAGTCTAAGCAGCAAGCAAGCAGCAGCAGCAGCAGCAGCAGCAGCAGCAGCAGCATGGCGTCTCTGACCAGACCTGACTCTGGGTATTATTCGTCGTAATGTTTGATCGATCGCTGGCGGTCGGTCCACCCCACAGCAGCTGATGTCTCGCTCCGGTGAGTCGAAATCCAGTCTGACAGCAGAACCGACTGCAAAATATTAAAACCATCTCAGTTTCTCTTCGGTGGATGGCATTCACGTTGCAAAAAGAAGAACACAATATATTCAGGCCTATAAGGCAAATTGTCCTAACCGTAAAACTTCTTCTGGTCACGGCGGGATGAATACCTAAGAATATATTTAACCTTCATCCTATTGGGGCCTTTTCTAACCTTCATGCAATCCTCAAAGTTTGATATTGATCTCTCAGAAACTGTGGTCATGACACAACTGCAAACATTTTTGGATGTGGGTCACTTGACCTGAACCTGGTGACCTGACCTGCAAGGCTGGGTAAAACTGTCATTCTTGCCGTTTAACTCGTAAGCGTGAAAATCTATAGCTATCAGGGGAGCTTTCGCCTTCGGTGCAAATCTTAGTCAGAAACAAGTAGGTACTACACTTTTGCAAAATAAACCCTGTCATAAATTCATGAACTCACATTAGATATCATTAATCCTGCAGCTCTAAATATTCCTTCAGTTATCACTATTCAACTCTAATATGAGCCAAGCCAAGGGGCCTGATCGCTGTGTCAAAAGTGCAAGCCGGCAAGCTCAATAAGACACCTATTCAACGATCGGCCCCTTTGGGCATGACGCTAGGAACGCTTGCGCTGCGAGCCAGGTCGAGCAGGCCCTGGACAACAATGCCATACTGGTACAACTGTACAACGTGTTCACGAATGTTCACGACAAAACATGCGCACCTATCCGCCATAATAAGGCAAGTGTTTAACAGCCTGCCGTCACGTGACTCAACACTTAGTTCAATAGGCATTGTTGACCAATGCGGCCGTGGCACCATTAGGCACCAGTAGGATGAGCATTGAGCACCTTTATGACATTTCAAACAGAGACAGTCCAGTGCAGGGGCGCGGGTTAAGGTTTCATAACAATGTTGCAGTGCTAAATCAGATTGTAATATAAACATTTACTATTTTTGAATATTTGTATTATTTCACAGCCATACAGTCAAAACCGGAGGGTGTAAAACGATATAAAGTTAAACAGTAGTAAAGCGCAATCAATTCTGACCAATATTCATCCAAAATGAATTCATATTTTCCAACATGAAAGCTTAAAAGTTATAACGACAGTTTTATTAAAACGCAGTGATATTATTTTTTGTTGGCATAATTTACGTCTGCAAAGCTTTTATAGGCACCTAGCATCACATGTTCGGTCCCTTTTGGCAGTGGCCTGATTTCGTGTCAAATCCGGGTCACATGTTATCTGTGCATGGAGATAAGACACTTCCTCAGAATAAAGTTAAGCAGGCAGAGTACAGCAGAAATCAAGACGGGTCCAGATTCCAGAAGTGATGGCATTCGAATATCCCCATGCAAAATTTGCATCCATGTGGTGTTTGATTTTCAATTTCGTCTGTACTTATTTTATTGTGACCTGTCCATGGGGACGTAGCCAGGGGGGGGGGCACGGGGGCCACGACGGTAGCCTAGTATTGTGGGGTATTTCACATTTAACACTTGCCGGTTTATCTTGTGTGTTTGCCTGGCGCGGCCTCTGAGCAAACGAAGTTACACTAGATAAAATGCGATTCAAACATTGAGCAAACCAATTTACAATGGGTTAAACGCGATCTGCTGACGACTCGACCCCGCCGGGCAAAAACGTGACTGAGGTGCCTGGCCCTGGACCTGTCCCCCTCTATTCAAAATCGGTGGCCGGGCCCCTGCATTCCACTCGTTCTGACGCTCTGAATCAGAGTCGGCCAAATTCAGACTCAGACTCAGACTCAGGCTCCGACTCCGACTTCGGTCAAACAACTCATACCCCGACCGACTCTGAATCCAACTCCCACTCCTTAGCCCTGCTTGTATGATTGTATTCAACCCAAATCCACGACATCACCATGCCATAATGAACCACTGCTCGTCATTGGACTGCGTCATCGACATACAATCACTGGCGGATCCAGGGGGGGGGGGGCATTTAGGGCCATGCCTCCCCCAAAGGCCTAAAGTGGCCTGTTTGCCCCCCCAAAAAAACAAACAACGATCAAGCCTCATAACAAAAAGCGATCGGTAATAATGTTTAATGGCTTTGCCTCTGTTCATAACTACCAAGTTTCGATGGAAACCAACAACAGGTCAATATTACAAATAACAGAAAGAATGCAGTTGTCCAGGGAATGAAACGCAAAATTTTCCGCCGCTCCGCGGCGCAATTTGAATACCGAATAGCCAGGGTATTATATGGGGTATTATATGTTATATTAGTAGGTATTATATGGGGGTTACAAAATCGTGCGTTTCACATCGCATTTGTTTTATGTTGTTACTTTCTTATATTTATTGTTGCTAAAAAGTTCGTCTTTAACACTATTTTTTACCACACTTTTAAACGCACAATAATTTTAGAGGTAGCATTATACATAGGTGACGCATTGATGAGAATGCATATCCAGGCAGGGCTGTTTAATTAAGGAGTGGATTCATGATAGATAAAGTGGGCGCCAAAAATACCATTTCAAGTTTGCTCCGGGGCGAAAAGGCATTCTGCCACAAAGTGTTTTTACCTTTTGCCCCTGACAGGTCGTAGGGGCCCCTGGCTAGACCGAAAGGGCCCTGGTCGATGGTGAGAAGGGCCCCTAAAACATGTTGAATGGCCCTAGCAGGACAGAGTGGCCCCTCAGGTCACGGGGTCACGGGGCCACTTTGTTTCGGCCAGATTTGATCCGGCGGCACCAAAACCGTTTTTACCAGCCCTGATCCAGGGCAAACTACTCAAATTTTTGCGCCCTACGCGGCGCAATTTATTTAAGACTTGTAGGTCTTGACCTAAAAAATATTCCAGTAGTTGGCGTTATTCCAATTATACATTCAATTTCTTGGTTTTCCAATAGCTAATTCCAGCACCAAAAAATGGTATGGCCCATGCCATTACATGCCATACTGCATTCTCCATCCTTCTAACGTGGCTTCATCCGTTTTGTTTGGCCCTTTTCAACGCTTGGGAAAGGGTTCGCCAAACACCACTGTGGAATTCAGGGCGCATCCGGCGCATCCCCACCCCCACAGGAATTTTGGGCATTAATACAAGGTATGGCCCCCACGCGTTCCTGTACTGAGCGTGAAATCCAATGATCTGATTAGAAACTAGGGAAGTTACATTTTGCGGGGGAAAATAACACCCTATTTTATCTAAAAATGCCTTGCTGCAGTCCGAAATCCAGTAAAAACTCGACAATTTCGCGCCGTTTCCAGCAAGTCGCAATCGGATTATACAAATTTTGCAAATTATTTTCATTTCCAGTGTCTTGCAGAGGCCAATCGCTATCTTTCTGGGTTCATCAGGCAAACCCGTTTAAAATTTTCGCGCCGCTTTGCGGCGCGCGCTAAATAACTTATAACATAGAAAAAGTACCATTATAACAAGACCATATGTGGTCTTGCAGAAACCAACCGCCTAATTTTCGGGTTTTATTAGGCAAAACTGTTAAAATTCGTCGCCGCTTCGTGGCTAACCTACTGAATACTTTATATTAACATAGAAGAAGTATCTTATAACATGGAAATCTATGTTGAAGCTGCAAAAGCTTAAATTACACACATATTTTTATATCTCTCGTCATTTCAGCCAACACCCCACTGGAAAATTGTCGGAACGCCCTTGCAAGACAGGGTATGAGATAAATGTTTATTATTTTCTATATGTGTACCTATATTTCGCTAGCATAGGGAGAGTGCCCAACCAGCGAACTGGCCCTACTTGGAACAGGTGCCCTCCAGCCTATATATTAATGTGATAATTTAATCGACCTGTCGTGGATGATAGCTGACACAAAGCGATGATGTTAAAGTGTAACAGCAATGCGTTGATTCATTTGATTCTTCATGATGCAAAAGTATTTTTGCGTTTGACGTTTTATTCTCGATTAGGTTGTTTCTGCTTTCCAGAAACGTTATATTTGTATATTTAGTGAAATTAACTTTAGACACCTTTTGCGAGTCCATTGAATGATGTGAATTTCATAGTTGAAACACCATAATTTGTCCCTCAATTGATTGTTAATCAATATGATGAATGCCCACCAGAACAGGGCGTGGGCGCCACCAGTGAACACCTGTTTCACTGGTGGATCTTTCTTTCCGGAAAATCTCAACTTTTCAACTGTGAATGCAAGAGATATGTTGGTTAGGCTTGAATAAACTCCACAAAGGCCTCCACGGCCAGGACCAAGGAATCCTCACGTTTTATTGAGCTCTTTTGTAACAGCATTCAATTGTGAGCTGCTTTTGTTGCTGTGCCGAACGTTTCCAAAACAATATTGCCAGAATAATGTTAATCTTATTTACTCAGGTCAACGTTATTTTGTGTTACTGGACAATCTGCATGTTGGACTTGTGTGAAGACATTTTGGTAGATAACGTTTCCTGAACTTGAAATATATTTGTTTGATTTGTTGTTTTATTATTGTCAAAATGCCACAGAGATAGTCATGTGTCATTGGATTGTCAACAAGCATCAAGTGAGCATCAGCAAAAAACCAAAACGCCCACCTACTCATGTTAAAAGTATCCTATTCACTGGTTGAGTCCCCCCTGTTCACTGGTGGAACCTCCCCTGTTCACTGATGGATACCCATGCCCACCAGTGAACAGTTAGGTCCAAAATATGAAATTTGTTAATAACTTAAATTTCGTATTGAGTTAAATTAATTTGGTAATGGCTATTCCTTAGCATTTTAGTAAGTAATTTTAGACGAAGTTTCAGATCCTCCAGGAAAAGGCACAAAGCCACTAGACCGATTTTTCAAAAGGGGTGTTCGCTGGTGGGCACTCTCCCCTATATGCTACGGAATATCGTGTTTTTATGTTTTTTCCCTCTAAAAAATGAATTTGTATAACTCAAATATCAAAATAAGGTAAACGGCCCAGATCCGACGAGAAAAAAATGGGGGTACCTTTTTGCAAAAAAAAGAGCCCCCCCCCCAAAGCCGACGGCTGGATCCGCCAGTGCATACAATGGTGCAGTACCGGTGCACTTTATGTTGTCACACGTGAAGCCTCTCTTCTCTCGCCACCTGCTGTAACGACTGATCGGAGCTCACTTCTCTGTCCACAGGAGCTGCCGCCTCGTCAGCGACAGTGTTCATAGCTGATCAGCTCTTGTCGACGTTCCGCACTCCTGGGGTCGCGGCAGTGCCTCCCATCTGGCTTTGATGCCTCGGCCTCTAAACAGGCGGGACAGAAGTGTGCCGCGAAGGTGACCGACCGCAGGTGGTCTGTCTGCCGAGTGTGACGGCGCACCGGCACTCGCCCTGTTCTACAACTGTTATGCCAGCAGGTGAGACATAAATCCACGAAGACACAGCAGACTCTTAGCCACATTTGGTGAAGCCAATGGTTTTGTGGAAGTTTGCGTCACTGAAATGAAAGAAAATGCGAAACCCCTCGGGCACAATTATTTGTCAGCAAAACTTTCTAACTTGATTTGCATTTACATTTGTGTTAACATATCTTGACCCTCTTCTTGACGTGTCTGTTATCGCATAGGTCGTTATCAGTCAAGAGGTCTAAGTTTGCGTCGCGGCAACAACTCAGACTCAAGCACAAGATAATACTTAAGCATGACCTCTAAAAATAATGCATAATACAAAATAGCAATGACTGGATCCTATCCGAGCTGGTTCCACCGCTCATTGCCGAGCTCAGTGGCGGATCCAGAAAATCTTCAAGGAGGGGGCCATCAATTGCAGTGGTGCCCCCACCTATAACAAAATCTAAAAGCTCGACGGATTTAGTCTTCTATATTTTGAGGGTGCCCCTATTTTAGTTTTAGTTTTTTTACTTGCAACTTTTTTAATGTGCCCCTTCAGGCTAACAGAGGACTTATCAGGTCAACAGAGAGAACCCTCAGCCGGTCAGAGTGCTAATTCAGGCGGCCATGGTGCCCCTCAGGCGGCCAGTGTGCCCCCTCCCACGGCCAGAGTGCCCCCTCAGGCAGCCAAAGTGCCCCCTCAGGCGGCAAGAGGGCCCCCACAGGTGGCAAGAGGGTCCCCCCAGACGGCCAGAGTGCCCCCTCAGCCGTCCAGAGTGCCCCCTCAGGCGGGAAGACAGCTCCTTCAGGCGGCCAGAGTGCCCCCTCAGGCGGCCATGGTGCCCCTAAGGCGGCCCGGGTGCCCCTAAGGCGGCCAGAGTGCCCCTCAGGCGGCCAGAGTGCCCCTCAGACGGTCAGAGTGCCCCCTCAGACGGCCAGAGTGCCCCCTCAGCCGGCCAGAGTGCCCTCTCAGGCTGCCAGAATACCCCCAAAGGCGACCAGAGTGCTTCTCAGGTGGCCAGGGTGCCCCTCAGGCGGCCAAAGTGCCCCCTCAGGCGACAAGAGGGCCCCTCAGGCGGTCAGAGTGCCCCGCAGGTGGACAGAGTGCCCATTCAAGTTCGAGACCCAAGGAGGGGGGACTTGGCCTCCTGGCCTCTTCTTCTGGATCCGCCACTGGCCGAGCTACATAAAAAATAAGCTTCCGTTGACACCGCTTTATTGGGAATACATTGTTAAAGATAGATCAAAGACAGTAAAATAAAAACGTTGTTTGTTTCTGTTGGCATGCATGATGAGGATTCGAAAGGCGTGGGCAAACCAGCGTACATACATGATTATATTGATGAACCTTTGGTTGGTTTGTGACAGATTGGTGCTGTCAAGCAAGCCACGTTAAAATATTTGCGGTAGTTGCTGGTGGTAAGTTTGCAAAATATGTTGTCAACTGTCCAGCATCAACGCCTAACGAAGTCTGCAGCCAAGTTCATCTAATAACATTTGTTGGAGAGGTCAATGGACTAAACAATCAGGAACATCGTCATCGATCCCGACTACCGAGGCACTGACATACAATCCTCACCTCCGCATACGGGCTGCCTTGGTACCGGAACGCACTACGTTCAACATCAACCGCCTCTGGAGGAAGGCCATGCTCAGCTTCACCGATGACGAGGCCTGGAGAAACACCGAGGCAGGGCTGCTGGCCGCTTGCAAGCGGACGTCCTCGGCCCGCCTGACGCCGCGGCAGCAGGCTGTCTACAGCCACATGTGCATCAAGTGGTCCCTGTTCTCCGACTGTGACCAGCAGCAGGAGGAGAGAGGCACGCTGGACGCGGCGGGTGCACTGCGCCGAGCCCGCTTCCTCTCTGGCCACTGTCCGCTGAGTCCCACCACACTGCTCGACTCCTTCGCAACGGTCACCGGCCACACGTGGGAGGAGTGCAGCCAGGGACTCTACGAAGGTGATGACGCTAGTCAGCTGTATGACGCAGAGGTCTCCCGCATCGCCTGCCTCCTGCAGGACTTCAGCAACAACGCCGGCAACGTCAACTTCCGCAGGCTGGTCAGAGCCATCGACAATGGGGCCAACGACTTGCTGCTGAAGCTGATCGTCGACTGCGGCAGAAAAGGTGGACGGAAGCAGACAGGGCGCAGGGCCACCACGTACCAGAAGATGACCACTGAGGAGTTGGTCAAGTGCTGGGCCGGCACGGGCGTAGTCAGCTGCGCGTCACAGGAGGCCAATCAGGTGGCGAGTAGCTTCCCCGAGACGTGCGCTATCTCTGTGGAGCTCAGCTGAGCTGGGAGCAGCTCTGTACCTACGCACCAGAAGACAATGACCACATCGTCACTGTAATGGAGTGTAGACTATCTCGCCCTGTCGATGGCATTCATATGACTGCATGGTGGAAGGTGGGGACTATTATTTTAATTATTTGTCTACAGTGCTTTCAAATATTTGTGGCTGCAGGGCGAACTTCGACCTCATGGGATTAACATTTACTCAAATTTGACGCATGGGCATTTTATTTACTTGAGGGTAGGTGGTTGGTTTTTAATATTGGTTGAAACATGTGTTAATAAATTCCCTCTCTGCATGATACGTGGTGGAAAACTACCTGAATATGTCAACTTTCAGGATTTGCACTCGCACTAGGAAAATGTGTTAACCCGCGCTTGACCGGGGTCTTATCCGAACGCCATTGACCGTGGGGGGGGGGGCAAATATTGCCCACCTCGTTATCTCCGGAACCGATGATCGTAGCGAGACGCGCAAGGCGGCGTTCGAAATCTCTCATCGAGGCGCATCTCAAGCATAATATATTTTTTAATCAAGGTCGCATATCAGGTCAAGGTCAGGTCAAAGTTCAAAATCAAGGCATTTGAGTTTATGGACCATCATTTCCATCCAAAGCCTTTTATTGCAACCATGATCACCCAAAGTGCCCCCAAAGTATACACACATCTCGCATGCAAAACAAGATATATTTTGGAAAGGTCAAAGTCAAGATCAGGTCACAAAAGTCTGTTCCAAAACATATTTTTGGAAAATCATGCACACTGTGTAATGGTCTGTTTTATGGGTATAACTCGATAGTGATAACCAGCACGATCGGAGCACAGTTAAATGATGTAAATTTTTTTTTGGGGGGGTTCCCCCAGCTGAGGTCAAATTAGTCAAATGAGGTCAAATGTTTTAATCTTATAATCTTACAAAAAAATAATGTTTTGGACCAGGTTGGTTTCAGAAATACATTGCCTGACAATTAATTGGTCTTTATTCATGTCAAAATAAGCCAAAACGCAATTTCAACAACTTAATGTCATCAGTACCATTTTTTTTTTTAGTCAATTGTATTTTTTATTTGAACTTGGCTTTTTATATTGTTTGTAACACTTTTCTTTCACATAAATATATTGTTTTTATATTTTTCGCAAACAAAACAAAAAAAAAATAGAAAAAAAAATCAGATGAACAATTTTGAGAACTTTTTTAAGAGAATTTCATATGTCCTGTCTTGATTTTGTTAAATTCCAGTTGTATTTTCCAATTGTGTCCCTTTTTCACAGCTTTTTACAGTTTTTGTGATTTTAATTGCTAAATCCGAGCATAGTTCGTTGTGCTTGAAAGGCTATCAACAAGGTCAAAAATGGTGATATTATTTAATTTGGTTTGTCATGTTGCTGAACACCACTCTTTCACTGTATCCTGGTTTTTTGATTTACACTAAAAAGCAAAGAAAAAATTGGGGTCAAGAACATTAAAAATAAAAATAAACTTAGGGTAAAAATCAGAAATAGAGAAATTTTAAGATTGCAGTTGTATACTACATGCATTTGCCTTATTCTTTCCAGCTTTTTTGAGGTTTAAGTTTTATGTCAAAATTGTAACATGTTACAGTGCTAAGGTTCTTGAGTGGATTTTGTCGCTGAATTCAAGAAACGTGACGTCACAAAACGGTGTATGATTTAGACCCCCAAAGAATATGGAAACATTGCCAAATTTCCCATCAGTGTAAATTGATGTGCATGAAACGGTACTAAACGTTTCAGGTTGATCATCTCAGAACGGATTTGTGAGTTATCCGAATAAAGGCGGGCGCGGGGCAATATTTGTCTCCCCGGTCAAGCGCGGTTAAAAGGGAGCATAAGATCTGTTTCCACAACAATGGAGTTAGCAATGTAATGTGGTACATGAGGCTAAAATATATTGCATATTTTAGCCATTAAGCTTGAGAATGTCCCTAAACATATATTGTAATCACGTTCAAACTTCGCTTGCGTTCCACGCAAATAAGTGGTTGTACCTGCTGGGCGAGCTGCCATGGTCAGAGCCGAATAAATCAAACATGTCAATCAGTGCCCTTTCTTCCGTGTCTCCTGCGATGAAAATGGGTCCCAAATGTGGAAAAAAAGTAGCGTTTGGTTCATTACTAGTCGTTCGACTAGTAATGAACCTGAAGATCCTACAGGGAAAATGTTGGCTTGCCTTATAGTATATATATAGTTTATTCAAATCAATCCATGTCAGAAGCAGGGTTTTTCATGATTTGCGTCATACAGGCCGGCATATAACATACAATACAGTACCTACGACCGTCATCGATCGTATAGTTAAAAAACATGGCAAAACATACGCTAAACATGGTAAAAAGACTGATGGAATTTGTCGTTAGAAAATACTATGTGACAACAAGAATACCGTGGTCGATACAAGTTAACAAACACAATTTTCACGCTTTTATCGTCTGTCATTCCTGTACAGAGTACGCTTTCCTGGCGAGTACGCTTTATCAAAAACTTTTTGAATCCACCGTACGTCTGGCAGTCAAATGCTGACGGTGGCAGCGCGTTCCACCCAGCTACCGCTCTGTACAGGAATGGCCGCTTAGTTGTCTCCAAGCCTGCAGCGAGGCAGCTGCAGCTGGCGTTCGGAGGCCATCGTTTTTTTACTGACACTGTGTTCCGAGGCACAAAGAGAGAACGCAGCGCAGCCGGTGTTCTTACGTCGTGGAGAACCCTGGTTTTTTAGGCCGTCGCGTTCAGAGACCTCTCCGGGAACGTTGGCTACCCCGAGAGAAGGAGGGCGGGAGTGTCGTGGTTTCGTTTGCGTGGTGCCTGTTATTACTCTAACCGCGAAGTTCAAGGCCTTCTGTACGCGCGCTTGCTGCGTCTTGGGTGCCCCTCCCCACACAGGTAAGCAATATGTGACATTTGGCAGAACGTGGGCCTGAATAATGAGTTGGAGCGCCTCAGGAGTGAAATGATGACGGAACCGGTTCAGTGAAATTAATGAGCCAAAACATTTCCCCACTACAGCCGAAATATGGTTCTCCCAGCAAAGGGTCTGGTCGAGCGTGACACCGATAACTTTTAAATTGTTTTTGAAGCGCAAATTTCCGCCCCAAGAGAGCAGTAGAGTGAAACCAGCCGCCATGATTCTGTATTGAATGTTTGGTTCCGATAATTATGAAGTCAGTTTTTGCCCCATTCATCTTCATCGAGTTCCGTGAAAACCATTTTTCGAGTTCAGAAAGCGTGCCCTGCGCTCGATTTTTTAGGAGAGAGAGACAGGTTTCATTCGGATATGCCATATCCAGAATGTTTGTGTCGTCTGCATAACAAAATATTTTCCCGTGAGGGAGGAAGTAAGCCAAATCATTGGTAAAGATACTGAACAACGACCGGTCCCAAATGACCCCTGGGCACTCCGATGCTGCTCACAGGCGAGTAGTAGTGCCCCTCGCAACCCTCTGTCTCCTGTTCCGGCGAGATAACTGGAGAACCAAATGGGGTGGTACACCGTACCAGGCCAGCTTCTCGAGGAGGACGCCAGATCAACGGCGTCAAAGGCTTTACTTAAATCAAGCGTCGTTAATCGATGAATAGAGGCCTTGGTCGGTGTTGTTTTGTGAACCCCACGGTGACCACGTGTCACAGCGTCCCTCGTTGAGATGCGATCGGTATGCCATACTGGCTGTCGGAGAGGAATAGCCGTTTGTTCACTAGGATAGCTCATTAAGCTGACTACACACATTTTTTTCGGCGATTTATGGACAAACGCTTAACAGAGGATATGGCCAATTACATGGTGAGGCACGATAACCGGACTTAAATAACATTGGCACAATGCAAGCTGGTTTTCCATGCTGACGGAAAGATACCAGAGATCAGTGATGCGTTCACAATGCGCAGTATCAACGAACCTATCACCGGAGATCACTTTCTGATTGCAAGTAAAGGAATCCCATCGATCCCGACGGACCTCGAGTTTTTCATTCCTTTTATGGCAGCACGGGCAGACGGGCAGGTGGTCACTGATGTCTTCGTTGTTGACGACACGTGTCTGGGATCTCTCCGGTGGTACGTTAGTGACGACGTGGTCCAGCGTGGTGGGTGTGGGTCGCGGGTGCGTGGGTTATCTTAATGGATTCGTGGAGATGTGCAGATTCCAGAAAATGGGTGATTTTGGTCATATAGCCTCATTCCTAAATCCTCGGTCCTACAGCATTAGTGCACTCTTGACCGTATATAGTACACCCATATGCTTCAGTATCAGTGACGTCATGACCTGTCTAGCCTTATGTTCTAGTAGCCTTGGCTCATTATAGTTCGGGGTGCCACTTGTTATCTGGGGTTCACAACTACAATATTAGCAGCCAATTTAAAAAGTGTGTGTTGTTATGCATTACTTAAACATAATTGATGACCACAGAACAAATCAAAATGGACAATTTTGACATTTTCGGCCCCGGAGCAAGCTCTAAGAGGTCATATTATGGCGCCGACTTCATCAAGTAAGTTGGCACTTTTTACCATCCCTGCGGGTCGGATCCGATCCCCCATCGGTTTTTCCCAAATAACTTCCGAAGCGTTGCAGATATCGATGCAAGACTTGGTATACGTTCGGGTACATCATTTTTAAGTTTTCTATGAAAAAAGCATCAGTTGCGTCGAACAAAATGAGATATACCGATTTTAGTGACGTCAGTAGGTACATAACATTTTTGGTCGAAAATAGCAAATGTTGGAAAAATCCCCGAAATCAAGTTTTGAAGCAAATTGTAAATACAAATCGTTAAAATGCGTGAAATGACAAGTTCTACAAAATGACAAAAACGGATTTTCATCAAAATGCTTTTGACCCCAAAATTGACAAAAAAAAGTATCATTAAAGGGAATGTTTCACTTCTCTGAAAGTTGTCCAATGTACGCCGCTTGTGGTGCAAAATATGAAGTAATTTACTGCGAACACGATTCTGACATTTGTTTTCTCACAAACAGTCGCTCAATATTCATGAAAAACTAAGTTTTAGTATTTGGGCTGATGACGTCATATGAAGGAATTTTGGGAGATAGATAAAACCTTCACGCTGCTATATGTATGACTAGTGTATGGCTAATGTATAGCCAAATGTAAAACAAGTCTATTTTCATCAACATTTGATAAAGAGACATGACGACATCGGCTTTGCGCGGCTATTCAAATACACTAGGGGCTTATTTTTTACAGATGTCAAAACCAAACTCAAATTTACTTCGATTGGACTCTGTGGTGTTTAACTTCACACTACTATAATTGCAATGCAAATCCAGCAAAAATGGCCACTCAACTCAAATCTAATTTAATGTGAAACATTTCCCCCTTTAAACAAAATTGACTATTTAAAAAAATCCCCCTCAACTTCAATGAGTTCCTACCGCCCTGAGGTATACGTCAGCTAGAAAATCCCATGAGAGGCCGCCATATTCAGCCACATTTCAAGATCGAAAACCGAACCTCTATTAAACTTCATCAAGCCCGCTCGTGGTGCGGATGGTATTGTATACGGTTCTTAAAGCTGGTTTCCCTGCTGTCGGCGACGTCATTTTGCAACATCAATCAACCCTGTCTTAATCCAATCAGATCTACTTCCCTGGAACACTCCCTTATCCACCCTATCTTCAAAAACGGCGACCCGTCCTGACCCAACTCAACTTCCGGCGATATCTATCATTCTATCATTTCCAAAGGTCGTGGCGCGAGCGTTCAACGACAGCTCAATCATTACCTCTCTTCAAACAACCTCCTGTCTCCCAACCAGCACGGCTTCCGTCCACACCACTCGACGGAAACCGCGCTGGTGACTGTTTCCGACCTCATTCTCTCTGCCACCGACAGCGGGGAGATCTCGCTTCTCTGCTTGATAGACCTTAGCAAGTGTTTCGACGTTATTGACCACAGCATACTTCCTTAGCAAGGCTGAAGCTTGCGCGGAGTTGACAGCGGAGTGGTTTGAGGCGTACCTCCGCGGCCACACGCAGAAGTGTGTCTCTTGCGTGACAGTGGTGGCAAACGGAGGCGCGTTCGCCCCGTCCCAACAACATGGGAGTGTTCAGGGTTCTGCTCTCGGGCGCTGACTGTTCTCCGTCTTCGCAAACGACCTTTCGCTGTACGCCGCCGACGCTAAGGTGCTACTACGCTGACGACACCAGTGCTTGCAGTCTCTGGCAAAAAAGAGCGAACTCCGCAGCGCTCATCTCCAGCATGGAAAACTCGCTGGCATCTTTGGCCTAATGGTTCTGCGCGAACGCTCTCAAGGTCAACACGAACAAAACTCAACTCATCGTTTTCGAAAACCGCCAAAATTTGCGAAACCTTCCAAATTTTGAAGTCACCTTTCGTGACACAAACCTCGGCCCTTGTAACGAGGTAAAAAATCTGGCAATATATTTTTGACAAAAACCTGACATGGGACAGCCACGTGGGTGCCGTCAGCCGCCGCTGCACTGGTACACTTCTGGGCCTGTCGCACGTTCGTCACGTGGTGCCTCAGGGTGTCATCACCTCACTTGCGCACAAGCCCTGGTTTCTCTCGCAGGTCCGTTACTGCATTATCGGTTTATGTAACGGCTCAAAAAAGAACATAGCTAAAATACAGAAAGTCTTTTGAACTTTGCTGAAGGTTATCTTCGGTTAGGGAAAAAATATGATCAATGTAGGACCTGCGAGGGAGACTGGCTGGGCTCGGAAGCCCAGCAGCTTGCGGAATACTCCACACTCGGCCTGACCCACAAGGTGCTCCAGAGAGGGAACCCGACTCCCTAGCATCTGTCCTCCGATTGAACTCGGACGTACGGCAACGTACAACCAGGCAGGACGGTTTGCTCCACGTACCTCAGTCCAGAATCGAGGCCGGGAGACGGCACTTCTGCTCGAGAGCGCCGGCACTGCACAACCAGCTGTCATCCGATCTGGTTACTCTACCGGGCAGCGTTTCCAACGAGCATTGAAACGGCAAATGTGTACCTGAGTGTGCGTGCGTATGCGTGTGTGCGAAAATATGTATGTTTGTGTATTCTGTGTTAGCTCAACCCTAAACATGACTCGGAGCCTGAAAAGCCACTGGCTGCTGCTGTGGAGTGTTCTTTAAACGAAATACAAATACAAATACAAATGTCGCACTCACATCAATACCTGTCTCTCCAGAGCTCAAGATGGCCTTCGATGGTTTCGACCACGAGAAGAAGGGCGCCATCAACTGTGACATGGTGGCCACCATTCTGAGGATGATGAGTCATGCCTTCAACGCCCAGACTCTCAAGGACCTGATCGACGAGGTGGGCGCCGAGACGGTGGGCTTATAGGTTTTACCGTCCCTCTATGCCATCTTGATTGACTTACCCTAATTACTGCGGGGGGGGGGCCGAATCGGCCCCCTTGGAGGTTTTTCGCGTACGGGTCATTCATAAACTCAGAATCTTCAAACTTACTGGCTTTTCCTAACATTTCATTGCGCATCGAATGGTGTACTTTTTTCCCAAATTGAAATTATTAGGAGGGGGTCCAGGACAGTTTTTAGGGGGGCGTGTTCGGCCGTTTTGACACAAAATCTTTGCATGGTTAAGCAATCATGGAGAGTTGTGCTGTTGAGAGAAGTGTTAGCAAAAACAGACATCGTAGATAATCTGGAATTTTTCTCTTCAGATGGTATCTCAAAATTGCAAATTTTGAAATTTGAAATCCATTTTTTATTTTTTTACAAAATGATGCAAGTTTTTTTATTTTCAAGACGATAAAAAAAAACGTGATTATATGCTTTGAGAGAACATTGCCAAATAATAAGTTGAAAGTTTCAGGGTGATATCTATATTTGCTGACCTGATTCAGGTAATGCCTAAACCTTCAATATACGTATATGGTGGAAAATGAAAAACGAGGGTTTAATACATCTGCATCAATCAATTACTTCAGTATCATAGTAAATCTTAGGCCGCTTCTTGCATGAAAAGGATGAATTTTTTTTAGTCTGACTTTCTGAGGTATTCAGGTCACTACACCATTTATCCAAATAACTCGTGACACAGAACATCATAGTAGACTCCACAATGGTCTCAAAATGTTTGTCTCGTAATACGCGTCTTTGATATGCATTTTGACCGACTTACATCTCCATGACTTTGACTTGACTTTGACCGGGTCAAATTTTCGATTTGACAAAAGATGATATGATTCGAACCGCAAATGAAGAGAGAAACACGTGGTAAATAACGTGCTGTTAATATTAGATAAAAGTTATTAACGAACCAACATTTGCTGAACAAACAGTTTTTTTTTTAACATTTTGTTACCTCTAACAGTCAAAACCATTGACCTGAGGTCATTTCTGATGCTTACGGGTGAAGGCAATTAAACGCTTTCAGTGATTTCGGATTCCTCCTAGCTGCCAATAGTTTCCAGTAATGGCAAGGTTTCCTGAAAATTCATGTTTTGACAAAAATAATTTGTTGATGACGTCATTTGACCTTGAAAGATAATACCCCAAAAGGGTCACTAAGAATTTACAAAATAGAGGTTATTGTGACCCCCTAGAGTTCCAACACACCAAGTTTCATGTTTAGCTCTTATGGCAGCGCGATCGAAGGGGGGGGCGAATAAGCCCCCCCCGACAGATTCGTATACTTTTCATCCCTCCAGGAATAGGGTTAAATGCGGATTTTTGTGTTCAGGATTTTACTTAAGCTCATTTTGTATCATTTAGGTAATTTTACAATGAATCGTCATTTTAGTTATTTTGGATACTTGTCATTCCATAATACTTTCGTTGTGTCGATGCTTCTCACGTCACCTGACAATAACCTACTCCTCAAACTGTCCAACTACAGCATCCAGGAGCATTTGCAACGATCTTCATTGTTATGCCTGGTTAGATATATGCTCCAGCAGCATTTTAGCAATGGATTAAAAATGAGATTTTCCCACTAGAATGATTTCATCTAACGTTTTTAACGATGACGTCGACATAGGCTTCTGAGAAACAAAATATGCACTTGACTAAAATATATGAATTATATGTGACCTGTAATGTGCATCTGTTGTCCCACGCTCGGGCATACTTGAGGTTGATGAGTTTGTCACCTTCGCTGCCAAGTTCATCATTGATGACGACGCCGAGGCGATGGCATTAAGGAGCTGAATGAGGTATTCCGTCTTTACGACAAGGCCGGTCAGTGGCGAGCGCCATAACCGACCCGATATGGCGACCTTGTCTGTTGGCACAACACATCGACCAGACGAGTTCAGCTCTGTAACGATCGGGTCTAGGCCGTGTATGCATGCTTCATAAGGCTGTATACAGGTAACAGATACCGTTGTAACAACGTTGTGAAAAATCAAGTTTGAATTTTACGTTTTAACAACGTTGCGACAACGTCGTGACTGTTTTGAATACAAAGTTGTATAAACGTCGCTGTTAAACGTTACAGCAACGTTGTATCGTTACGATGTACAGACTTCTTCTAGTACTTGGGAAGAACAGCTTTGCAACGTGTACACCAGTAAGACGCTTTGAAACGGCGCGAGGACGAGCGAGTTCCGAATAAATCCGGCGTCACATTTATCACCGTCTAACGAGAGGATCGTCTTGTGGGCCAAAGCATGCATTGAAATTATTTCGCTGTGTTGTTTTTGCACGTCGCAAAATAGATCCGAGACTAAAATGATACTTTAAACTAAATAGGTTTTGAAAGCGTTATTGTAAATTGCCAATTGAAAAAAAGAAATTAGCTTTCTGTTTTGTAGGCAAAAATGCAGTTTTGGGTGGGTATATTAGATGGATTTGGATTGCGCTTTACAGCCGCATCATTTTTATCGTCTAGCACCCTTTGGTTTAGTAAGCTACGGCGGTGTAGATTAAGGAATATTATAAAATCGTCAGTAAAAATATTACAGGACAGTTTTTAACAGTGAAATACTGTCATGCAGAACCTAATTTTTTGAAATGGCATTTTGAGACGGTGACATTGGTCTACACTTGGTGTTGTGGTTTTTATCGCTGTCACGTCCACATAGGTGCTGGCATGGATTGTAAATTGTGAAGAGCGTCAATAAAACTATCCATGTTGCGCTTGTATAGCCTAATTCTGCACGTGACCACGCGCCGCTGATCGACACAATAGTGCATACCCGGCGGATCCGTTTCTACTACTACCTCTGTGTTTGACCCGTGTCTTTGCGGGACTTTTGGTTGCCGAGATATAGTCCGGGTATTGCAACGACTGTTTTGTAAGTAATTCTTCTGTGGACGGCAACAGGGTGACGTGGCAAGAACAGTGTGCCCAGAGTTTTACGACCTGTGCAACATGCCAGTGGTGTGTCTTCCAGCCTCACACAAAATTTTAGCTTAATAGGTTCCGCCGTTATCAGCTACAGCAGGATAAGTACTTTAATGAAGACACGCTTGACGGCACGTGTGCAGCGGCGCCGTGCTGACCCATCACATGAGAAAAAACATGTCAATAATCATAATCATTGCATGGGCTATCAATATGGCGAAGAACCGCTTGTCAATCGGATGCGGGGTTCAAAGATATACAGCTTTGACCAAGCGCTCCGCGGTCTGGCCCGGCCGGGCTCGGCCTGCTTATATGTGAGAAAAACATCCGGTATCATGGACTCGCTCCGCGCTTACGCGCTGCTCGTTAATGATCTAATTCGAGCATTTTTCACCTTTATTAAGATTAATGATCAACCACGTAAGTCACGTTAGCTATGCTTGTCAAACGTAACGTTGTAGCAACGTTGTTTCAACATTTTGTAAGCGACACAAGGTAACGTTTTGAAAACGTTCCTGGGAGTCTACAAAATTACACTATCACAACGTTGTGTAGCTGTGTTGCAGCCTTGTCACACGTAGCGACAACGTCAAATTGTTAGCTGGGTAGCTTATTACCAGTCAGTTCAGCCATCATATTGGACAGTTGTTTGGATACATTTTCAAAACATTTAGGAGAAAATTGTGTCGAACATCGTCGTGACTTTGTACACAGAAGATGCTTACAATGTTTCTAGATTTCGTTCGCTGTCTCGAATAAGTTAAATGGATGTAAATACTTAATAAACGTCTGTCTCAAAAGCAGCTTTGAGCTGTCAAAATTGCTATTGGGTTTATATCATCCACGTTTTCAAAATGTCCGCGAAAGGGCTACAATCCAACCTTTTCTCTGAAGAACATCCTGAAGGAGTTGGATGGGACGCTGAGCGCCGATGACCTGGACAACATCATCGGAGAGGTCGACACCGATGGCTCCGGCACCGTCGACTTCGACGGTGAGACAGACTCGGGCCGCTCCGCGCTAAGAGGAATGGGGACAACCGGATGGTGGACATGAGCATGGACATTGTGTCGGGCTACATTCTGTAGTGGGCGCCACTTTATCAGGAAATAAATGAAGTCGTTGGTCTGCCGTCGAGCCTTTGCATTAGCTTAAAATAACGATTAATAATTAGATAACTGAAAGAATCATGGGCCCATGGAGCTTTATTTAACGGTCTGTGTTTGCGTGCTCTAAAGTCCATGTGTTAATGGCCTGGTCGTTCTGTATAATCAATATATACTGAAGACCATGTCTGCGATATATTCTTTTTTTCACCTGACATTTAAGTGTAGGTAGCGGTAAATACAATTTCATTATTCTACCAGCAATGGACCAGTTCACTGACAGCCTCTCTTGTGCTGCAGAGTTTATGGAGATGATGACCGGCTAGATGGCTACGATGCAGTCCCATCGGCGCCTCCTCCTCTGCAGTGCATCAGAGCGTTACGGCACAGCGGAACAGGACACCTCTCGCCGCCCAGTCTCCCGGCTCAGTGCAGTGTGACGTCACGACAGTGCAGTGTGACGTCACGACAACTATCCGCCGGGAACGCCCCAGATCGAATTCGAACCTCGGGCATGTTGAAGCCGTTTGATTATTGAGAGCCATGCATTGAACCCGTTGTATCAGGATGCGGTGTTTTAGATGCAAGTTATTTCATTTGGCCTAAATTTATTCTGGCGAATGCATTCATAAGTACAATGCATTGGTGGTCATGTTTTTCTATTTATTTTTCAGAAGTGTTTAAATAAAGTGGCTGTAAAGTGATCCATACAAAGGAAAAAATATCATAGTAATTTAAGTTGTATTAGCGTTATAGCACGCAACATTCTTACGAAAGTTTACAATACGACAAATAAATCAGAACGATATACACTATACAATCCCACACGTTTCACGGAGCTTGATTATATACAACAGAGAAGCTGTTTACTTTTATGGTGACGGCTGCGCTACAGGGGATTATTGGAAAAAATGTGTCTTTATCATTGCCCAATGCCCACGTCCCCATGCCCTGCCGGTGTTGACCCTTATCTCAGACACGCATCGGAAACAGATTGTCAACGTACTCTGCACACAAGCGCGTTTGCGAAATTAGCGGACTCATTATGCCCATTCATGAAAATAAACTTGTAAGGCGTTAGGCGAGCGACAATCAAGTTCACGACAATGACACGTCAACTTCACGACATGCTGCTTTACAGTATACACGAATGGTTATACGGACACATTTCGGCGTCCTTTCGCTCAGCAGCGCCCTGCGACAGCTCACATAAACAGTGACACCACCACCACACACATGTCCGTGTCCGGGGTTAAGTCTGCCTAGCCATAGGATTCAGTCTACCATGTCAGTGCTTTACCCCGTCAGACGTCTCAAAACCCCTGAACTTCACCGCCCTGAACCCTGAATTTTCACCCCGCAACAACTCATTGCGGCGCGCCGCAATGAATTGCTGCGGGTTGGTGGAAACAGTGACGTATGTTCTAAATTATGCTCTAATATATGTTTATGTATATGTATAAGGTATGTCTAACGGACATATGTTCTAGTTCTATAATATCCATCTCCCTCGTGGCCTCCCTGATCCCTCTGTCAAAACGTCAGTTATCAGAAAAAAATGCGAACAGCACTATCTACAGTAAATCGCCTCGCCCAGCGGCAGTGTTCAGCAGAGACGGTGCAGTGGTGCACAGACGGCGCAGCAGAGACGGTGCAGTGGTGACGGTGCAGTGGCTCCCCTGGGAACTGCACAGCTAGCTGGGCTGATGCACATACGTATACATATAACAAGAGTAGCTTCACTGGGAGAATCCCAGGTGAAAGTGCGGTTACCCGGTGACCAATGAACTTTGGGAATGTTGTGCTGTACCACATTGTGGATACCTAGGAAACCAGACCGATGGGGATGCAAGACGACAAATCAAACGTTCCGAGCGTTTCGACTATTTGAACAATTTTCCCTAAAGGCCGCTTCGGACCAGGAGCGGGGACGAGCGGATCGTGAACGGATCGGAGCCGGAACGGGGAAAAAACGCTGCTGCGTTGAGCCGCCGGATGGTCTACGCTTGCAATTTTCCCGCTCGCAGTGTGAACCGGAGCGTGTGGTGCGACGGAGACTCGTTCCGCTCGGTGGGAACGGTTGACCTAGGAAAGATGGATTATGTTTATCTTTTTGAATGGAACATGAGCGGAGAGGGAACGTGATTACAGCATTGGCTCTTTGCATGAAGTAGTTGCTGGAAGGCAGGGTACCTATAGTTGATATGCCATATTTGTGTCATGTTTATAATGTACAAATTTATTGCTTTTAACCTATGACACCAGTTGCTGGGATTTGCCTTTGGGTGACGATGAGCTAAATCAACAAAATAAACCAGCAAAGCATGAACATACTTGATAGTCACGCCAATATCTCCTCCTCGGGTATGGCTGCTCGATAGTTAGTGTCTTCCCTTCTCAGGCGAGGATTTACATGTTGAAGAATTTCATCAAACCGCTCTGGAGTCATGCGGTAGGAGGCGTAAGACTCTTCTGGGTTACTCCTAACCTCCCTCAAGAGAGTTCGGAACTCTCCATGGGTGCCGCGATGCCTCAGCGAGTCACGCACCCACATGTGAGCTGGTGGGGGAGACTCACGTTGCGAACCAAGCGCAGGCAAGAGGAGCATGTCCTCACTCCTCATCTTTCATGTTTAGTTCAATAAATCACTGCCGAATGCTAAGCAATATGCAATTAGATAAAGCAATGTTGTGAATGAAACAATGCAGAGGCCACTCTCCAGTGCCACTGCATCAAACCAAAGTCAGGCAAAATTGTTTGGCTCTGCCTCAATTTTGAGAAGAGCGCAGCGATTGTCGAAAGATTGTGTGACCGCCCACTGTTGCCAGATTTTAGTCTGTTGTCAGATCAGCCCAAGGCCATATATACTGATCAGCCGAACGGCTTGGAAGGATGTATTTTCTCCCGCTCCGCTCCGCTCCGATCCCGTTCCGCTCTCCCGTTCCGCTTCCGGTCCGAATCGGCCCTAGGAGCTTATTCAGATCGGACGTTGGACAAATGGACAAAGCGTGGTATACATTAGCATAGGCTGTTTATGTCTTGAGCTAACAAGCGTGAAGCTAAGCCATTTCGAACTGCGCCATGACGATCACCAGGGTGACAATGTCCTTCAGGCTCTGGATGAAGAAGGTCCTGTCCAGGATGAAGTAGCCGGCCATATCCATGTGAACCTGATGTTCGTGCAGCACTGGCAGCAGCTCTGTCAGCTCCGGGTTCTGTGCGGCTGGGTCAGTGCTCAGCAGGTGGCTGCGCAGCAGGATGGCTGCCTGCCGAGACTGCCGGCTGAGGTCGTGACCAGCGTTTGTCGCCAGCTTCATCAGCGTCATCGGCAGTGCTGCCAACAGGCCCTCCAGCAGCATCACGTGCAGCGAGTCGCCCTTCGGCAAGGTAAACTTACGCGCTTTCATGTAGGTGCTGAACGACACGTCCAGCAGCAGCATGTACAGGTAGGCTGCGATGAGGCCGCCGAAGGTGTGGCACAGCAGGTCGGTCAGCTGGCTGAGGCGGCCGTGCTGCTGAGTCAGCCGCCGAAGCTGCGGAACGTTACCTTTCTGCAGCGCCGTCTGCAGGCGGTCATCAACCGCGCGGAAGGCGTCCTCCAGACTACAGCATGCGCCCGTGAAGATGGCGATCCAGAAGATGACACCAACATACACGCCGATGTTCGACAGGATAGTGACGGCCTGCAGCCAGGCGGGGAGCTGAGACAATGACAACAACATGAGAATCACACAGAACAACACCGTGAGCAGCTGGCCCAGGACAAACCGCCGAATGTAGCGAGCGGCCGACTGAAGATCGACGGTCCCGAACAGCTGCTCATGCTCACGGCAGGCGCAGAAATAAGCCTGCAGTCGCGGGGCCCGCACCCACACCCACACGGCCACAAATACCCACAGAGCAGGTCCCTGCAGCCTAAAGATAAGAGTGTACACCTCGGATGTGTTGGATGGCACCCAGGTCTGATTTGGCGTGGTGACCAGGTTTGTTACCAGCAGGGCCAGCTCCAGTGTGATGAGTAGTGCGCAGCGGGCCGCCGGCATAGAGCGCAGTCTCCAGCTGGCGTCAGAGGTCGAGAGAGGCAACAGGCCCATCAAAGCAGCGCCCAGCAGCGCCGGACGCAGCGTGCTCACGAACGACCCGGCATCCCCTGGGGACCATGGGACCAGTCAGATGGGACACATGACAGGTGATCCGGGCCTGACCTTCGCTGGGGACCAGTCAGATGGGACACAAGACAGGTGACCCGGGCCTGACCTCCCCTGGGGACCAGTCAGACGGGACACATGACAGGTGACCCGGGTCTGACCTTCCGGGACCAGTCAGAGGAACACATGACAGTTGGCACATACCTGTTCACGCAACCTTGGACTCCTTCGCATGTTCATTCAACGGAATTGTTACTTTTTCATATGCATTCGACGGTACGGGGTTCAGGTAAATATGTCATATTTGGCTACGTATAATCTATTTGTTAAATAATAGCTTATTCTAATGAAAGCTAGATTAATTAGTCCATTCATGTTTTCAGTCACTATTCTCACTGATTGACTTTTGAACGCCAGGATTAAACAAATATACGGCATTTCGGTTTCCGTTCGTTTTACTACCGGAAGAGATGACCGCCCAATATGCTCACATCAGAAATCATTATTCGTTGAAATCGTTAATAAACGTCTGATAAAAAAACCGTGGGAACGTCTGACGCCGCCACTTGGCATTTGACCTTCTTATTACTGTTGTCAGCCTGATCTGAGCAATATTTTTGCCACTTATTATCATGCATAGCTGTTTACTTCTACCATTGATTTGCATAATTCACTTTTGATTGAAGTGGTAAGCAAAAAAAAAGAAAAAAATCACGATCCCAAATTAACTGGCTCAAATTTGCTTGCAGTGCATACCCAGGACAATACACATACCTTGGGAGTTTGTTGCAATTTTCATGTCTACTAGTTGGAGTAGACAGCTTCGCCGGGCTTCCGATGGGTGCCGGAGGTCGAGTGCCGGCGTTTTGCACCTTCCAAGCCGCATGTTGTGCTGCTTGCCACATCGAACCGTTTGCTTTCTGACTGATAGCCGTGCAAAGGTGACGGCAATGGAGTGGACCCTGCACGTCGCTGGTCCTTACACGGGCGTTAGGAGCAGCAGCAGTCCTGTTTGCACAGGAACTGCCACACAGAAGGCGTCGCGGGCGCGGCACTTGTCTGATTGTCAGGTCGCAATGAAAGCCGTAAAGTGCTTGTATAGCAACGTTTACCCGCCCTTGGCGTGAACTTCCGCCTCAGAGCAGTGGCGGATCTACGGCTGGGCAAAATGGGCAATTCCCCCAAACGAAATATCCGTAAGCAAACGTATGTTTTTGCACCCCCAATCGTTACGGCAGGTTTTGATTTTTTCCCCCGGTAAGTCGTGATTTTCGTCCCGGTAATAGTTAGTTATCGTAAGCGATAAATGTGATTCTGGCCTGCGGCAAGACGTCCGCCGCGACCGGCCCAGCGTCACCCGTGTGGAGGGGGGAGGTGGGAAGGGGTGGGAGGGGGAAAGAGGGGACAGGAGGGGAACTCGAGCCGCAGCAACTAGGGTCAGGCATAGCGTTGGAGCGGGAGATTAT
>VOPJ01001722.1:25000-53421 GCA_014673585.1 Semibalanus balanoides | reverse complement strand
TCTGTTACAGTTTTCAAGTTATTGCGGAAATACGGGAGGGGGGTAATATTTACCCCCCCCCCGCCCTACGCCGCGCGGGTTAACCCACGCACCGACAGGGGTGGATATCCCCCACAGGTTTTTCAGGACTAAGCGGAAAAACGGCGGCGCGTAGCGCCGCCAATATTTCTGCATAGCTGTTTGGGCATCAATTACCCACACTTTCTGATTTTTGTTTTACCTAACTTTGATGGTCACGTCAGGTCACATTAAATGACCTGACCTCAAGTCACGTTTTTTAAAAGTTTGACATCTTACCGAAGCCACATTGGTGAACCAAACTGTTTGAAATTTACAGTGTGTAATAAGGTCTCGGGTATCTACAGCTTGTGTATCTCGTTTTTTTTATCGGTGACCTGAGGTCATCTATGGGAGAAAATTGAAATGCGCACCAATCGAACAAAACCTGGCTTAATGTGGTCAGTTTTATCCTTATCACTATTTTGAAGCTAAGCAGAAGAATGCATGTTCTATTTTTCTTCCGTGACCTCTTTAAGGTCAAATCCAATGTGCCCCAGGTCACATGTTTTTTTTTGTACAATAACGCATATTTTACGTGAGGTAGAGTGCTATGGTTTTCACCATTCTTTATCTCTTGTCGACCTCCATCGATTGATATTAAATTTGACTTGATCTTGACATGACGTAAGGTCAGGTCAGGTCAATTTTTTTGTTTGTTTGACCTAGTTAGGTCAAACGATATATGATTCTATGCGCCGTGATGAGTGAAACACGATGGTGGCAAAATCGTTGCTCTAGCTTTTATACATAAAAGTTATTATCAAAAAACTTGTTCAGTAAAATTAAGCATTTTGACCTTCGCTGACCTCTGAAGCCTTACTTATTGACCCTATCTCAAATCTGAGGGCATATTGCAGAAAGAGTGTTTCAAGGGCATTGCAGTGTTTTTTTCTTCGGATTGCTCCTAGCTATGTTAGTTACTGAGCTAGCCCGGATTATGTGAAGCAATGCTAAATTTACTCGAATGTGGGAAAATTTGACCTGTTTTGACCTCTGGTGACCTCAGTGTTGACCTGATCAAAAATAGACTAAGTATTTCCTCTAGAACTCGTCACGGCCTACCTCACGCCGTTTTCCGCTTCTCGCTACGTAGCGTAGTTTTCGAGATATCTAGGGGGCGGTTATCCGCCCCCGTCGGTTCTAAGTTGGCTCAGACAGTCGGTCGGTACACAGTCGGTCAGAGTCTAAGTTGGCTCAGAGTCGGTGCGCGGGTTAAAACAATGCAAACAATCTGATACCAAAAAACCTCGGTTGGAAAAAACTTCGTCAATGGTTGGAGCGAAAAAATCCTTCAGTCATCAACATAAAACTTCGGTCCTTTAACCCGCGCCGGGCCGGTGCTCGGCGCCAGATGTTGCCCGCCGCCCTCGGGCCGGGGAGGAGCGACGTTTCGAACGCCCCCCCTTCGCTAACTCGGCTCTATGTAGTATCATAAACCCAAGAAAACACCATTCGAGAGCTCGTCAAAAGCGATTTCGAAACTATTTCATGAAATTTTATCCCGGTCGACGTAATAATGGATTGACACTACATATAGAATGGGTCATCAAACGTCAAATTTGAGAGATTTAGGCCACCTTAAGCTCCAGATACCCCAATTAATCTCAACTATGATAGCTAAGTAGCAAACAAGTATAGACGTCATTGACTAGACTATTTAAATATATTACGAGCCCACAGGCCTCAAATTGTCATTCTCTAGGCTCAACTAGTTTTGTTTCAAAGAGGATAAGTCGAAAGTCCATAAAAGGCTATTGCTCTTTGCCAAAAATGTTCCTTCGCAAAATCCGACTGTTTACGTAAGTGAGATAGGCGAAAAGATTGCTGACACGGCAGAGCACATCGGGTTTTTGTCTTGTATATGGCGTTTCGAATCATGTATATGTTAACCTTGAACTAGCCGTTTTTTAGGTACTAAAAATTTGACCTCAGCGTCCAGGTACAAAGTGTGACCATAATAAGGTCATGTTGTACATTGGGCGAAGACGCGTCTTTTGAGCGAGAATAACACACTGGTGCTGTTTTCCTAGATACTCTGAGTCGTGCTCAATTGTAATCGATAGTTATTACGACAAAAAAGTGTTGGTGACCCTCTGGATGACCCTCCGGGTCTTGACCCCTGTAGGGGGATACCAGAAGAAATCTAGCATGGAGACAGCGGAAATTTACGGGTCGGTCTCTCAATGAATGGCCTTAATTATGATAGAGAGGGAATGGAATTGGAGTCTGATATCATGACGTATCCTAGTGAATTTGGAGAGCTTTGGATATATTTCCCATTTGAGCTTTTAATGAGAGTTCAGGAAAATGACCTGACCTTAGGTCACGATATTAAAAATCCGAAGATAGTATCAAACTATAATATGAATCCCTTATGAAATCGAGCGTGTAATACGAAAACCGATTAACAAAACAACTCTGGCTTGGTAGGGCCGGCAAATTTTTTGAGGCGGGGTCACATGACCCGGCCTGGTGACCTGACCTTACATGACCTGAAGTCATAAAAATAGAGAAGGCTGGGCAAAAGATGAATGAACAGGTATTGAAAATTTGGCGGCGCTACGTGCCGCTGTTTTCCCGATATCCCGGAAAAATCTGAGGGGGGGGGCGTCTAACCCCCCCCCGGCCCGACGCGGGTTAACTACTTTTCCTTTATGCCTATTAATGAGCTTAACAGGCATAATAAGACGTGAAATGTTTTCTGACAAATTTAGACAGAATGCTTAAGCAAAAATATCACTATTTTCCATTGTTGCACAAGACTGCAGTTCATTGATTTTGGAACGTAGTGGTGGCGGACTCGTCAAGCTCATTGGCTGAAAGAAAGCTGAGCTTTGAACGATGATATTGGGCCACTGGGCGCGAAAAAAAAAATGTCAAGCTCAGGCCAAGTTCAGATCACTTAAGGTCAAAATTGAAATTGATAAATATTTATAAAAGGACATGATTATTGACGAGTTTGGACTGCAAAATGCAGTGGTGACTTTTATTGGTTCGAGGCTGATCATAAAACATGATATTTTGAATAAACATACATTATACTTAAGGAGCCATAAGTCACCCAAAAATGATTATATTGCTGGGGCGTAGGAACTCATTTGAAGTTGGGGGGCAAAAGGCATTTTGAAGTCGATTCTTTCCATGCAACGTCCATAGGCGTAAAGTTAAAATCCGAGAATGTAGGGGGGAGTTGCCCCCCTTCCCCCGGCTCCTACGCCTATGTTATATTGTTTTAAATTTGTTTCGGGAATTGTCCATATGTATAGCGTCCATGAGAAATTGGATATATGATGGTAAACAGAAAACTCTTTTTATACAAATAAATATATTATATTTATTTGTATAAAGTTATTTGTATGTTTTTGCAGTGTCTTCATGTTCTGTCAACATCGTCTCATATGATTTGCACAGTGATCATGGTTCATTGCAACCGAAAGCTTTGTGCATTTAATATATTTATTTGTATAAAAAGAGTTTTCTGTTTACCATCATATATCCAATTGTCCATATGTTGTTCTCTAATATATGTTCCGTTTTATAATAACTTTTAATATTTGGATTCTTAGCATTTTTCAGTTTTGTTTTCATTTGTAGAGGTCAAATACCAAGCTTATCGAAAAAGCGAGATAGCCATTTTATAGCCTTTGCCATTTGCGATATTTTGACGTTTTGTTATTGCATTCTGCTCAAAATATGGACTTTGTACGACCTGTTGAATTTAGCTGATTTTTTTCTTCCGTCAAATTGGTGTGTAGCGATGTTACTAAACTCGCTATATCTCGCAAATGTTGTGGCAAAATTGTTCCATTTTCGCGCAGCGGCGTGAATGCCGTGTGACGGAATGGTCAGCTGAAGACAGGCCGCCGCCAGGCGTACCTATACATAGTGCTGCTCTACAGTGACGGAATGGTCAGCTGAAGACAGGCCGCCGCCAGGCGTACCTATACATAGTGCTGCTCTACAGTCTTCAGCCGCCAGCCGCCACAACATTGGCCTACAGCCGCCAGGCGTTACCTATCATGTGTTGCTCTACAGTCTTTCAGCCCGCCAGCCCCGCCACAACATTGGGCCTACAAAGCCCGCCAGGCGTACCTATACATAGTGCTGCTTCTAACAGTCTTCCAGCCGCGCAGCCGCCACAACATTGGCCTACAGCCGCCCAGGCGTACCTATACATGAGTGCTTGCCTACAGTCTTCAGCGCCAGCCGGCCCACAACATTGGCCTACAGCCGCGCAGCGTAACGCTATACATAGTGCTGCTCTACAGTCTTCCCAGCCCGCCAGCCGCCACAATCATTGGCCTACAGCCGCCAGGCCGAACCTTATACATAAGTGCTGCCTCTACAGTCCTTTCAGCCGCCAGCCGCCACAACATTGGCCTACAGCCGCCAGGCGTACCTATACATAGTGCTGCTCTACAGTCTGATGATGATGACGAGAGGTGTTGCTGATTGTCAGCTCGTGTTTAATTAATTGTGTTTAACAGGCTCGCAATTGATTTAATTTAATTGTGAGCCTGTTAATGCCATTATATAGGGGAAAGGGGTGCATGTGCCTTATTCTGGCGATCTGTCCTGTCGGGTTGTCCTGTCGGGTTGTCCTGTCGGGTTGTCCTGTCGGGTTGTCTGTCGGGTTGTCCTGTCGGGTTGTCCTGTCGGGTTGTCCTGTCGGGTTCTCTTGTCCGGGTTGTCCGGGTTCAGCCTGTCCTGTCGGGTTGTCCTGTCAGGTTATCCTGTCGGGTTGTCCTGTCGGGTTGTCCTGTCGGGTTGTCCTGTCGGGTTGTCCTGTCGGGTTCTCTTGTCGGGTTGTCCTGTTGTCCTGTCGGGTTGTCCTGTCGGGTTCTCTTGTCGGGTTGTCCTGTCAGCCTGTCCTGTTGGGTTGTCCTGTCAGGTTATCCTGTCGGGTTGTCCTGTCGGTGGTAATCTTGTCGGTGGTAATCCTGCCGTGGCAGGCCGGCTGTCAGAGCAGCGCTTGGCCGCAGCCTGCCGTGCAGTGCTGTCGCCGTGTTTTCCCTTCCGGTTGTGGCTGTAACTGTGCCGCCCTGGCCTTGCGTTCTGTCCGCTGGTTTCGCTCCGCAGTTTGCCGTGTGTCCTGTGAGGCTGTGTTCATGTGGGCCTTGTGTGCTGTGGGGCCGTGTGCTGTGATTGTGGGGCCTTGTGTTCTTTGGCTGTGGGTGGGTGTGCTCTGTGAGGCCGTGTGCTGGCTGTGAGGCCGCATGCTCTGTGGGGCCGTGTGTTCCTGTGAGGCCGTGTGTTCCTGTGAGGCCGCGTGCTCTGTGGGGCCGTGTGTTCCTGTGAGGCCGTGTGCTGGCTGTGAGGCCGCGTGCTCTGTGGGGCCGTGTGTTCCTGTGAGGCCGTGTGCTGGCTGTGAGGCCGTGTGCTGGCTGTGATACCGTGTGCTGGCTGGTGGAGGCCGTGGCCTGGCTTTGTGAGACCCGTTGTTCTGTGAGGCCGTGTGCTGGCTGTGAGGCCGTGTGCTGGCTGTGAGGCCGTGTGCTGGCTGTGAGACCGTGTGTTCCTATGAGGCCGTGTGCTGGCTGTGAGGCCGTGTGCTGGCTGTGAGGCCGTGTGCTGGCTGTGAGGCGCGTTTGTTCTGTGAGCCGTGTGCTGGCTGTGAGCACCGGTGTGCTGGCTGTGAGGCCCCGTGTGGCCTGCTGTGAGGCCGTGTTGTTCCTGTGAGGCCATGTGTTCTGTGAGGGCCCGTGTGCTGGCTGTGAGCCGTGTGCTGGCTGTGACGGCCGTGGTGCTGGCTGTGAGGCCGTGTGGGCTGGCTGTGAGGCGTATGCTGGCTGTGAGACCGTGTGTTCCCTGTGAGGCCGTGTGCTGGCTGTGAAGGCCGTGTACTGGCTGTGAGGCCGTGTGCTGGCTGTGAGGCCGTGTACTGGCTGTGAGGCCGTGTGCTGGCTGTGAGGCCGTGTGCTGGCTGTGAGGCCGTGTGCTGGCTGTGATACCGTGTGCTGGCTGTGAGGCCGTGTGCTGGCTGTGAGGCCGTGTGCTGGCTGTGATACCGTGTGTTCCTATGAGGCCGTGTGCTGGCTGTGAGGCCGTGTACTGGCTGTGAGGCCGTGTGTTCCTGTGAGGCCATGTGTTCCTGTGAGGCCGTGTGCTGGCTGTGAGGCCGTGTGCTGGCTGTGAGGCCGTGTGCTGGCTGTGAGGCCGTGTGCTGGCTGTGAGACCGTGTGTTCCTGTGAGGCCGTGTGCTGGCTGTGAGGCCGTGTACTGGCTGTGAGGCCGTGTGCTGGCTGTGATACCGTGTGCTGGCTGTGAGGCCGTGTGCTGGCTGTGAGACTGGCGTAGCTGTGTGGCTGTCATCAGTGACGTCATCAGTGACCAGTCTCGACCATCGCAGCGCAGCGGCACCAGACCACGTCTCTGGCGGAGTCCAGGCTGCCGGAGTCCAGGCTGGCGGAGTCCAGGCTGCCGGAGTCCAGGCTGCCGGAGTCCAAGGTGCCGGAGTCCAGGCTGGACCGGAGTCCAGGCGGCGGAGTCCAAGGCTGCCGGAGTCCAAGGCTGGCGGAGTCCAGGCTGCCGGAGGTCCAGGCTGCCGGAGTCCCAGGCTGCCGGAGTCCAGGCTGGCCGGAGCCAGGCCTGGCGAGTCCAGGGCTGGCGGAGTCCAGGCTGCCGGAGTCCAAGGCTGCCGGAGTCTAAGCTGCCGCGAAGTCCAGGCCTGCGGAAGTCCAGGCTGCCGGAGTCCAGGCTGCCGGAGTCCAGGCTTGCCGGAGTCCAGCCTGCGGAGTCCAGGCTGCCTGAAGTCGCAGGCCTGCCGGAAGTCCCCGGCTGCCGGAGTCCAGGCTTTGCCGGAGTCCAGGCTGGCGGAGTTCCAGGCTGGCAGTGAGTCCAGGCTGGCGGAAGTCCAGCTACCGGAGTTCACAGGCTGCCGGAGTCCAGGCTGCCGGAGTCCAGGCTGCCGGAGTCCAGGCTGGCGGAGTCCAGGCTGGCGGAGTCCAGGCTGCCGGAGTCCAGGCTGGCGGAGTCCAGGCTGCCGGAGTCCAGGCTGCCGGAGTCCAGGCTGCCGGAGTCCAGGCTGCCGGAGTCCAGACTGCCGGAGTCGCCGGCTCTGGCTCGGTATGGCTGTGTTTGTCAGCTGGCCGGCTGGACGGACGCGGCGTCTGCCTGTGGGGGGCTGACTGAGTCAGGGGAATGTCCTGCGCTGCGCTGCTGTGGAGACCTGTGCTACCCTTCGAGCGGCCCCTCGGCACCAGTCGTTGTCGTGTGGGCGGTGTGACCTGCTGCTGCCATTCCGTCGTGCTGACTGAGCCGGACTAACTGAACTGTGTCACTGTGTGCCCAGTCTGGGTGGGGGGCGTAGCGTCGTGTGTTGCTGTCGCTGGTACTATCACTGCTCCTCTCTCTCTCTCTCTCCACTGCTGCAGTCCGCCGATGCGTCGCTCATCGCGGTACGGTGGTGAGTCGGGCCGTGGTGCCCCCTGTGGTGCCCCTGCCGACGTAGGCCCACCGCCGCCACCGCCGCCGCCACCGCCACCGCCACCGCCGCCACCGCCGCCACCGCCGCCGCCACCACCGCCGCCGCCGCCACCGCACCTGACGCACTACACCGTCGGTGACGCCGCCTCCCACCACATCCGCTCGCTGCAGGTATGTTGAGCGCTCCTCCGCTTCAGTTTCTTCCTCCGCGGCATGACACTAGAAGCTGGAAGTCAGCGGGGTGTGCTGGTCACTTCTGGCGTCTGAGATCGGACACAAATGTGCACCGGTTGGAGGGGCTGGCACGCGCTTGTTTGCAGTGCATGACACTGATCCATATTAAAAGCTGGCCTCGTGTTGGGATGTTTGACATAACCACGTGTAACACTAAAATGTAAACGGAACGCTGCGCGATCGGGCTGCAGCGGGTGGGCGGCTGGGTGCACGGCGGCGGCGGCGGACCGGCCGATCAGCAGCTGCTGATTCAGATCAGCAGCGGACCGGCCTCGAACCTGAGCAGCGGCGGCGCCCAGTCAGCGCTGGGCGCAGCTGCAGTGGCGCGGCGTCTGGCGGCGGGCTGCAGAGTCGAGTGTTGGCCGCGCGCGGCCCGGCCGCTGTGGTGAGGCCCACCGCTGAGTGCCGCAATCTGGCCGACCGAGCGGCGCCAGCCAGCCAGCCAGCCGGTCGGCCGTCCCCATGCACCGCTGCTGAGCTGGCGCAGTTGGGCCAGCGGCTGAGCCAGCCCAGCACCAGTCAAGGTCGGCCGCGGCGGCCCCACTCAGCACGCGTCGGTCACGGCGAGCCTCCAGCCGGCTCGAGCAGTGCACCTTTCTGGCCGGGAACTCGGCGACGAACGTGGAGCCGGCGCGGAAGTGGTGGGCTGCCGGCCGAGCTGGCTGGCGAGAGCTGGTGGTGTCGCTGCCTCGTCCGCTGTCGTGCCGCACTATCGGCCGCTGCCGGTCACAGTGGCTGCGGCCGGCGGCCGAGGTCAGCCCGCACCGCACCGCCCCGCCGCTGCCGGCTGGGGTCGCCATCCACGTGCGGCGCCACGTGACCTTGCCCCTCGAGCGGCGGTGGCGCACACCTTTCACCGTGACCTTTTCTGGCCGCGCTTGCCGTCGCCGGCCGCCATTGGGAAACGCCGTCGGCGTGACGGTGGCGAGCCGCCGTGCGTGGCCCACTCATCCTTGCGTCGGGACACGGCCGTCACCCGCTGGCCTTGGACTGGCCGCGTCGGCCGGCCGAGCCGCGTGTGTGCCACCGTGACGGCGCCTCCGGCCGCGACACGCCGCCGACCGTGGCCGCTGGGAATGCGCGGCGGCAGGTCGGCGGGCAGAGTTAGTTGTGCCATAGACAGGGGGCAGATGTGGTCGCAGAGCTCACGGCCGTGGCTGTTGAAATGACCGTGACGGCGTGATCTGCCCCGCACACAGCCGGCCGCCCCCGCCAGTGACCGACCGGCGCTGTTTGTGGCGGCTTACGCAAAATACGCATACACAGTTACGGCGGAAGTAATTACTTGTCCGCTTAGGCCACCGGAGCAGCGGAACGCCGGCTGGTGCTGCCACCTGTGGACGACGGCGCTACTCGTAGTTGGGATTTTCGGGTATAGATGGCGGGACGTGTACGTCTGGAATCGATGCCGGATCGTTGCTCGGCACACAGGACAGGGCGCAGCCTAACCATTACACAATGGAGGGCGGAATTCATGCCCGCCGTGTGAATGCCATCACTCATCAGTTGACCATTCAATCTGAACGCGATTTGTCTGCTGGGCTGAGGTTGTTGGCGAATGTCAGGGCAGTGACAGTGGGCGCTTCGTGTCTGTTCCTAAGGAACGTGACAGCTCGGGTTTTCCCTAGTGCAGATTGTCACCAGGTACAGACAGACATAGGTTCGGCTGCAGCAGCTGTATCGCTGCGGGCCGGAGAGGAGCCATGGGCTGGTGCTGGACGACTATCAGCCGTGAGATATTGATAACGGACGACTATCAGCCGTGAGATATTGATAACGGACGACTGTCGGCCGTGAGATATTGATAACGGACGACTGTCAGCCGTGAGATATTGATAACGGACGACTATCAGCCGTGATATATTGATAACGGACGACTATCAGCCGTGATATATTGATAACGGACGACTATCAGCCGTGAGATATTGATAACGGACGACTATCAGCCGTGAGATATTGATAACGGACGACTATCAGTCGTGAGATATTGATAACGGACGACTATCAGTCGTTAGATATTGATAACGGACGATTATTAGTCGTGAGATATTGATAACGGACGACCAACGAGATGGTGGCAGTGACGAGTGACCACCAGAGACGAACTGAAGTCACGGCCGGCTGTCGGCCGAGCCGAGCCGTGTCTGTCTGTTTCTCAGTTGACGCTGCCGCAGTATCGGCACTCTGTCAGTCATTTACGGCTCAGCTCACCGATCCATTATGTGTTGGGTAGACAGGGTGTCAGATGACAGGCTGACAGGAGGAGGGAGGGCAGGTGACACCCATCACCGTACAACTGGTGACTGAGTCTGACCAGCCGCGAGCCGTGTCCGCACCGCAGCTTAACCCGCGCAGCTTAAAGCGCAGCTTGGCCAAGTCACGCTGTCGGAAAATGCGCTCAGCCGACAGACCGGAGAGCTGTCGCCATCTTGTAACACCTCAGTGGTGTTGCTCGCCGTCGGTCTGCGCCGCTTGTGCTCTAGCCTGTGTGTGGCGTTGGACTGTGAGACGTGACGATGTGCGTGGCTCCTCCGTCGGACGGAGGAGCCAGGCGCCGGCGGCGACCTCGGCTGGCCGGGCGGCGGCCGACACTGGCTGCGGCCGGCCGACCATCGACCTGGCGGCGGCCGGCCGACTGGCGCTCCTTTGTGCTGCCTTTGTACAGCGGCCGGCCGGGCCGCCTGTTTTCGGCCGCCGCCGCCGCCGCCGCCGCCGCCGCCGCCGCCGCCGCCGCCGCCGCCGCCGCCACCGCTCAATACCGGCTCGGCCCCCGGCGCCGCCGCACGTCGGTCCGCCTCCCAGCAGCCGACGAGACGACCGGCCGCCATGATCGTCTGTGTGCCGGTGAGTGGCCAACTCTGTGGCGGCGGCGCGCCTGTGCCATGCTGATCCGTGCGCCACCCGACGCCGACCGGTTCACCGGGCTGTGGTTGCCCGCCGACACCATGATCGTCTGCGTACCGGTGAGGCTGTCCCCGCCGTGCCTGCCGTGGTCTGTGGTCTGTCTGTTCTGCAGCTGTCTGTCCGAGTCTGTCCGGCCCGTCTGTTGGCGGGGCAGCTGGGGTTGGCTCGGCGTCGGGTCCCTCTGCGTGGCAGACGGCCGGCTATGTACCTGGCTATGATCCGCCAGTCCGCGTCTTTCCCGCGCTGAGTCGGCCGCAGCTTCAGCAGTACTGCGGCCACGTCTGTCGCAAGTCAGCTGGCTCTGTGTACTAACATACCTCTCGCAGCTGGCCGTGTTTTTGCCACTGCTGTGAGAGGGGTAGTGTGTTGGCGGTGCTGACCGCGCGGCTGAGGGCAGAGGGCTGTGAGTATTGCTGGTGACTGGTCACGCAGTCTCGGGCTGGCGCTGCCACCAGTCTCTCCAGTCGCCACTGTCGCCACAGTCGCCGCGCTGCCGTGACTAGCGCCGGCCGGTCGCCCAGCAGTGTCAACCAGCCGTACCAGGATGACTGAGTCGCAGACTGGGCCCGCACCGCCGGCGCTGTTTCCCTGTCCAGGCGTGATGCTCTGCTTAATTTCATGTTTTTGTTTCCCTAGTCTTCAAGGTTTTGACTGATGTCTGGTTGCCTCTGATGCTGAAAGTTTGTATCGTTAAATGCAGCGGTTTTGTCAGCGGTGTGCCACTGACGCCATTTGTTGACGTCGGCGGCTGCGGCTGATGTGATGTGGTGCCGGGCGGCTGCGGCTGATGTGATGTGGTGCCGGGTGGCGGTCGTTGCGTTGACGGCAGGTGGCTGCTACATGGTTGGTCGGCTGATTGCCGCCGCGGCCCGGCTGACTGGTGGACCGGACGGCGGCGTTTGCGTCAGCGGCCGGCGCGCCGCCACCGCCGCCGCCGCCGCCAACATCACTGGCCGACGGCCGCCTGTCGGCTGCAGCACACCACAAACGTTACCGACTGGTCTGGTGTGGAACCTGTCTGACCATAGACCGGTATGCGGCCTGGCTGTGACCGTGATGATTGCCGTGGTGGCCAGTGGCGGACAGCGGCTGTCCGTCTTTGTTTGTCTGCTGGGCTGGCTGGCTGGTTGGCCGGTGCTGAGACGCTATTTCTGCCGCCTGTGTGTTGCCGCCTGGCGCCAGTGACGCGGCGGCGGCCTGTTGGCGGCGGCCCGGTCGGTCGCTCTCCCCGCCGGCTACGTCATAGCTCGGCCGACGGTAGCGTGGCTGAGCTGCCGTCATCGACTGAGTCACTCAGCTGCCGATGGGCAGGTGGCGCGCCGACGCCTCCTGCACGGGTCGGCCACACGTGCGCTACCGCTGGCTCTTGGGCTCAGCAGAACGACTCTGGTGGTTGTTTGTGTTCCGGAACCCTGGCTTTGTGGCGATAATGGACATTCCAGTGTCAGAAAAGTTGTTTTCAAGATCTAAGTTCGAGAAGCATTTTTTTTTTTTTTTGCCAGCGGAGGAACATATTTTGTAATGCGTATACCAGCCTTTGACGCCTGTGGCACTGTGGTTGACGGTTGACACCCTCAGAACTTGCAGAACGTCGCGCTTGGATTTGCCGGCGTGACTCAGCCTTAAAGGGGATGTTATTTCGGAAAGTTGTCAAATATACACCGGTTGTAGTCAAAATATGCAGCAAGTGCTGCTGAACACGATTGTGATATTTGTTTCTCCAAAAGTCACTGAACTTCATCTATATTTTTGGGGGGACAATGTCGTCATTATTGAGCTATAGAGAGCTATCTATCTTAACCCGCGCACTGCAGGGGGGGTGATTTCCCCCCCCCCCTCAGGTTTTTCAGGAGTAGCGGAAAAACGGTGGCGCGCAGCGCCGCCAAATTTCGTGCACCTGTTTGGGCATCAATTACCCACACTTTGGAAAAGTGTTTGACATGACGGTCCCTCTAACAGCAGGTACAATTCCATTGGTCAAGTGACCTCCACCTTCAAAAATGTGCGTTCGTGGCCAAAGCCACAGTGCGTTTTTTCGAAAAGATTGTTGAAACTTGCAGGATTTTAGGTAAGAATATCAGTATCCTTCAATTCGTATATCTCGGATTATTTCGTATCGGTGAGAAAGGCCAAAGGTCATGAGCCAATTTCCTGAGGCCTCCCCATATAGACTAAATGAATGGAAAATAAACAATAATGTTCCGCTTTCAAAAATATGCATTGGGTCATGCTAAATTCTTTCAGAATCTGCATTTAAGTCATCATTCCTAAATGATCAAGGTGCAATTGTTTCTTAGTGATTTCTACAAAGGTCATCTGAGGTCATCAGCTATGATCGTGTTGCTAATGACTCTTGATAGATAAAGAGATTAGAAGCCGATTATGGTTGCGTACACCATCTGGTAGCTTCGTCGGCCGCCGTTGCTCTCATTATGCAACAGACCTACAGGTCAGCAAATACCTTGATCACCTGGTAGGTCAAATGATAGGACTTACAGGCGTCACCGTAAATCATATGTTCAATAACGCATCATGAGACAAACACGGATGGCGTCAAAATGTTTTTCCTTATACTTTCTTTATGGCTGCACCATGCTTATTTTCACGAAATAAAACTGTATTTGCCTAAAACATTGATTTTGACCTTCAATTGACCCCTCTGGAAGCTTAAACTATTGATCTGAGTATCAAAATTTGATGACATACACCTGCGATTGAGCAATTTTTCAATAGCTATCGATGTGGCTCTTCTAATTCGTTTGCTCCATAGCTAATATAGTTTTCCGAGATAATCGGGGTTTCATGAAAGACAAGGAGTCCTAAATCGGATAAATCATGCCTTAGGTGACACGGTGACCATCAATGTTTGACCTGTATCCAGAAAAATGACTGATGAATACTTTCGATAGAGCTTGGAGCCCTAGAACTTATTATATGCCGTTTACGCTTTTCGCTACGTTGCGCTAGTTTTTGGAGATCTCACGGGGGCGGGACAATCAACCCCCCCCCCTGCAGTTCGTGTTCGGCGCGAACCCCCTGTAGTGCGCGGGTCAAGGGACACTGCCTCTTCCGGATGATATCGCAAAAAACATGCTAAAACAAGTCTAAGAGACTAAATATTATTTGTAATCGTACTTTTATGCTCACCAAAGCAGCGCAAATACAAAAAACTATAATTTATTTCATTTGTCATAATAATATTAAAACGGTTTGCGATTTCTACACACCATTAGATAATCTGGCAGCGATTGAGCGCCAAATTCAGCGCAGTTCAGACATTTCCGTATTTGTAAACAAAACAGATGTGATACTGTCAAACAGATGTACAGGGAGTAGTACCCTTAAAGGGAGTGTGCCTACTCACATTGGTCATGTGGAGTTGTTGACACTAGTCTGTAGAACATAATATTTCTGATTTAGCCATGTTACTTCAATCCCAGAATACTTTATGTTGCTGAGATATTCCAAGAAGAGGTCGCCAATACATTCTGGCGCAGCATACTTAATTTCAATTCAGTCGCCAGAGAGCTTTCGCACTAGAAGCATTGCCTCTTAAAAATTACAACGCTAGCATTATATTGTTAGCTCTGCCAGTGCGCAGTCATTAAAGGTAACATTTTCGCTACTCTTGTTTATAGTGGCGATCGTTTATGAGTTTTGAAAAACAAAACAAATGCAAAACAGAATGTAAGTAAAAAATTTACTAAAGGGGCTCCAGAGTCCAGACGTGAATTTTATTGTAACCAATGATCAAACCAATAGCATCTTACCGTAAGAAAAATATATTTGAATCTTCAAAAGAGTAGGCACACTTCCCTTAACAATGTAAACAATCATTTACCCAAAAAACTGCGATTCTGTTGTCAGGGCTGCCTGGTATGGACGGTGTGGCGTTGTTGTTCAGCTTGCCTGGTATAATAATGGCGGTGGTGGCGTTTGTCAGCTGCTTGGTATGGCGGTGGTAGGCTGTGTCAGCTTGCCTGTATGCGGTGGTTGGCTGTTGTCAGCTGCCTGTTATGGCGGTGGTGAGCTGATTGTCAGCTGCGCTCGGTAAATTGGCAGGTGGGTGGTCTAATTGTCGCTGCCTGGTATGGGCCGGTGGTGGCTGTTGTCAGCTGCCTTGGTATGGTGGTTGGTTGGCTTACTGTCAGCTTGCCGGGTATGGGCGGTGGTGGCTGTTGTCAGCTCCTGAGTATGGCGGTGGTGGCTGTGTCAGCTGCCTGGTATGGTGGTGGTGGCTACTGTCAGCTGCCTGGTATGGCGGTGGTGGCTACTGTCAGCTGCCTGGTATGGCGGTGGTGGCCGCGCACCGGCTGATTACCGGCGCTGCTCGCCGCTCTCTCCCAGCCAATCTTCCCGACCGGCCGGCTCGGCCCGGCGGCGCCGCCGCCGCGTCGTTAGCGCTATCTGCTGACGTCAGAGCGGCGTACCGTGGCTGTGTCTGTGCAGCCGCAGCTGTGTGGAAAAGCCGTCTCCCTCCCCGCCGCTGTGACTCCTCCTGCTCCTGCTCCTGCTCCTGCTCCTGCTCCTGCTCCTGCTCCTGCTCCTGCTCCTGCTCCTGCTCCTGCTCCTGCTCCTGCTCCTCATTCTCATCCTCATCCTCATCCTCATCCTCATTCTCATCCTGCTCCTGCTCCTGCTCCTGCTCCTGCTCCTGCTCCTGCTGGGTGTGGGTGTGGGTGTGTGGGTGTGGGTGTGTTTGGAGAGCGACTACCTGCCCTGTCAGCTGACGCCGCCCCGCTCCGCTCCATGTCAGGTACCGGTGCCGATGCAGCTGGGCTTCGCGTCGCAGCACATGCCGCTCTACTCTGGCCACCACCTGCCGCTGTGCGGAGCGCCGTCACACATGCAGCCCTGCCAAATGTTCGGCAGTGGGCCGCACTTCGCCGGCACCTGCCAGGTGAGTGTGCCGGCCGAGCTGCAGCTTCAGACGTGTCAGCGTGTGGGGCAGCTCAGCGGGCGTGAGTGTGCCGGCCGAGCTGCAGCTTCAGACGTGTCAGCGTGTGGGGCAGCTCGCGGGCCGCCAGGTGAGTGTACCGGCCGAGCTGCAGCTTCAGACTTGTCAGCGTGTGGGGCAGCTCGCCGGCCGCCAGGTGAGTGTGCCGGCCGAGCTGCAGCTTCAGACGTTGTCAGCGTGTGGGGCAGTCGGCGGCCGGCCAGGATGAGTGTGCCGGCCGAGCTGCAGCTTCAGACGTGTCAGCGTGTGGGGCAGCTCGCCGGCCGCCAGGTGAGTGTGCCTGCCGAGCTGCAGCTGGCGTCGCCGGGCGGCACGGCGCTGATCTGACAGGCTGTGAAGCGGCTCTCAGACTTACACTGCCGGATGCCAGCTGGCGGAGACTGCCGGCTCGTGCGACGCTATTTCCCCGGCAGTAGTGAGTCACAAATAGGTGCGGCTCGTGATGACGGCGCTGGCTGGCTGCCGGGTGTCCCGGCCGGCTACAGCTGGCTCCTCTGTTGACCCCGGCTGGCTGCCGGGTGTCCGGGCCGGCTACAGCTGCGCTCCTCTGTTGACCCCGGCTGGCGCCGTGGTGTCCGGGCCGGCTACAGCCTGGCTTTCCTCTGTTGACCCCGGCTGCCTGCCGGCCGTGTCCCGGCCTGGCTACAGCTGGCTCCTCTGTGACCCCCGGCTGGTACCGGAGTGATCCGGGCCGGCTAGCAGGCTGGCTCCTCTGTGACCCGGTGTTGGCTTGCCGGGTGTCCGGGGCCGGCCCTACAGCTGGCTCCTCTGTGACCCCGGCTGGCTGCCGGGTGTCCGGCCGGCTACAGCTGGCTCCTCTGTGACCCGCTGGCCTGCCGTGTGTCCGGCGGCTTCAGTGCTGGCTCCTCTTTTGACCCCGGCTGGCTGCCGGGTGTCCGGGCCGGCTGCAGCTGGCTCCTCTGTTGACCCCGGCTGGCTGCTGTGGCCGGCGGTCGGATGGAAATGGGGCCTGCTGAGGACGGAGCAGCCGCGTGCTGTCCTCCAGGCCGGGGGACAGACGGCACCGGGCCAGCGGTGTCCATATGTCGACTGAGAGCCCACGGTACCGTCAGCTGTGATGCTGGGTATGCGGTAGCCCCGGTTTTGTTACAGATAACATTGGTTCCTCGCATGTCCCTGCATTATGGATTGTTTTCAATCCGGAGACTGATTGTGCACTCGGCTAAGACAGCGCTGACGGTCGTTACATATTGACGACAAGCGTGTTAGATGCTGTGATGTACTGATGAGCCACGATAGCCCTGACTCAAATCGATAGCCCCGACTCAGGATGACTGTCAAACCATGCACCACTTACTACATAGTATTGTGTTATTTTTGCCGTCGGTATGTTGAGCCCTGAACAGCAGGTCACCCGTTGGCGAATGAACGGAACGGTTGCTCCTTTCTGGATCAGTATGACACCAGACACCAGCGGTGGTCTGTGCCGTCAGTCATGTTATCCAGTGCCCACGTGCCATCTCCGGCTGACTGTCGTCACTGTAGTGCCGGCTGACTGTGACGTGCCGTGTGCCCCTGCCGCCGCCGCCGCAGGTACCGCAGCTCGGAGCGTGTCTACCAGCGCCGTACGCGCCCTTCCACGCCCAGATGCCACCGCAGGCGCACATGAACGCCAACACCATGAGTCAGGCGCAACACTTCCAGCCGCGCACTCACATGGCCCAGGTGAGATAGGACGCCCGATCTGCGTCTCGGCAGCGATGGAGACAGAGAGCTGTTCCCACATCTCGCGTCTGTTGTCTGTTGTCTTGTGGACCAGTGGTATGGCAGAGCTGATAAACCGGGTAACTAAGAAATTTGACGGTAAATGGGTAGTGGAGCGCAAGGTATGGTAACGCTTTAGAGGTAACTCAAGGCTGCTTTCGGCATTGTCCTAAAGATCTCACGCTTGAAGTGTGATCTGAGGCCGTTCTTACCAAAAAAAATCGAGCCACGGCTGCAAATAAAAAATCGAGCCGAGAAAAGCACCGGCCTGCATTTTCCGTATTAATAAGAGAAAATGAAAGCGACTGCAAATATGTATTTTTTCTCTACTCGTGCAAATCTGATGGCAAAACAAAATGTCTTGAGGTAGACCGTCAATACTTACTAATCTTGTAAATTAACCAGACGAAGCTGCCTACAATTGGGATGTTTTTACATCGGTTTATTGTCAAAATAATAATTAAATTCCAACTACATGTAAATACAACTACCAGATAACTTCTGTTTCGCCACTGGATTTATACTAACTTTGTATGGAATATATTATAAGATACTCCTCGCGGAAGTACTCAAGTCTGTGACGAGTGATTGGCTCGCGGACATATCCTGGCGTCTGCAACATTCCGAGGAAAAATTGTAAACAGTCACGGCGCCAGCTGCGTGTGAGTGGGACTGTGCTATTTCATGGAAGGATTTTCACTACTACTGTGAAACCTGAGTGATTTTCCTTAATTCTTATAAATTAGTAAAGTAAAGGGTTTGAATTCGTTGCAATTATTGTTAAAGTGTTCTTTCATTTCGAGCAAGAAAGAAAAAAGTGCGGAGGCTGGAGATGTTCACCACGGGTGAAATGCATCAGTCCGAAGCCTGATATTAATTGAAAATATAAGCTGCATGCAAAACACTTACTGAAGAAAAAAGCGAACGTCACTGGAGAAAGCAAGCTTGGAGAATGTACGTATGATCACTGCAATTATCATGTTGATCTTTACTTGAATGAACAGCAGTTTGACTGAGGACAGCAGTTCACGATATAAAGAATCACCTTTGTTGAAGGAAATATACCATTTTTGCCATCTCAAAATGAATATTTCGACAACATATACATTTGTATGAGTGCATGCAAATTAAGTTATGTGATGACTTATAGCCTGTCGCGTGCAGCCGTATAAAAGCCAAGAAAACCATTCCCTACTTTTGAGTTTCAAACGTCAAGTTGGCGCGATTGGCGAATGTTCCATATTTTATATTGGTAACATTTATCGAAATAAAATGTATATTGGAGGAGAAGAGCGAAGGCTGAAGTGCATCCACTGATTTGCTGTTTAATGGTCTTGGTTTCCGTTACCAAATAAACGCGTTTCGCATTGAACTGGTAGAGTTAATAAGTGATATTTTATTTCATGAGATATATTTGAGGCTGTATCCGCGTTCGGGCGTCTCGGTTGTGTTCTATCGAGTAAGTGCATTGGTGTTAGCGCTGCAAACCCAAGCTAGCAATGATCTCGGATCGCATCCTCGGAAACACGCATTTTGTATGGCCAGCTTGTGCAATTAAACGTTAACGACATATCTATCGCAACCCATTTTCTTACAGCAAGAGAGTCTCTTGAATTAACGCGTAGTGAACGAGACGACCTAATCTAAGATAATCATTTAAAAAAAGAAAACATCGATTATTATAATATTTCGGCCGGTACCTATACAGATTGTCACCTATGCATTAGTTATTGTATCCCAGTTGTAATCAAACTAACTCACACGCAGGAGCCACCACAGTCCCTTCGATCCGACGCCACCTGGACGGCGCAGGCCGCAGACCCCGCACGAGATACGGAATGCATTCATTTTCGGAAGATAAAACAACATCCCTACCTTACTCGATGCAGCGTGGTTGCAGGCCTGCAGCAATAGTCTATAAATTGCAAAGCCATTGGTACATTATACCAGCTTAATTCATATGAACTTATACAAGCAAATCGGAGGAAGGTTATACAAAATAAATAAACTTAGCTCCTATAAGAAAACGCAGCTCCTCCACCTGCTTTTGAGAGTTACCTTTGACATGTTTTTTCGATCGTTGTATCGAACTGGCTGCAGAGCCTCGTCACGACTATGATGCTGTCTGAGCAGATAAGACTTATTATGATAAACCACGATACTGACAGCGCGTGGATCTATTATTTGGTACTCATTTTCTGTTGTCTAGCGATTTTTTCCTACTGTGATTGTTTTATAAATAACGATGTCTCACCGTAATCCGATAAAAAAATCGAGCCGATGGCTCGATTTTTTTTTATAAGAACGGCCTCTGATCACCTCAGTTTTATCACCTCAGATCCTCATCAGTTTTATTCTAAGCGCTAAACAAAGCTGCTTTGAATCACTGTTGAACCGTTTACTGTGTGTAACCACGGAACTACTCTGTCATTTTGCGATTGTGCTTACGAATATTCGTGAATTGATAATGTAAAAACCGTGTTTAAAAGTAGTTTCACCCAATTTTACTCGCTCACTGAAGATTGTAAGCCATTGTTTTGCCTTCTATATGTTTAGGTGGCTTGTAGACAGTGTCCTAGGATTGCTTTAAAGCCAGGGTGCAGATTGGAAAATTCACACTGAAAATCAGGAAAAAGACGTGAATATTGATAGCACCCGCGTGTCACATGAGAGGCACGCTATTTATCAATTAAATAGTACCTATAGGAGTATATCTCTTCAACAACACGTTAATCAAGTTCTGCGGGCTCTGTTATACATATGAATAAATGAGTGAAAAAATAATTATCTAAAGAGATAAGAGTGGAATAGGGTTCGTCTATAATGCATACAGGAGTGGATATGTAGTTATGATACATTTAGTAGAGTGTCACTAAATACATCCCAACCTATACCGTTAATCAATCCTAAGTCGACACTGCTTTCATCATCTAGTCATCACATCAAATATATATATCGGGCGTCCTCACAGACATAACTAACGATTATCGAGGCGACACACATATCAACGCCGAGGCCTACCAATCAGCCAAACACTCATAACTTTACACTCAGATAAGACGAAGCATCCGAGAGCCCTACCAACCAATACTGAGTAGTTGCAAATTCAAGCTACAGTGTGTCACAAAGCAACCATTTCGGAGCGAGTTCTATTGAACGCCTTATATATTCACTCACAGGTTTAGATATAGCTAAATTGGGCAACAGACGCACGACATCCCATTCGCAGGACTTTATCAGTGATCACAGAGACTTACACGAGAGCTAATAGACACTCAGAAACATTATACACGATGGGTCTTGTGCGATGTCGCATAGGAGTTGGTCTCTCCACGTCATGCCGCCATTCGTCACTGTCAATGGATGTTCTGGAGTAATAAATTTTCTACAGAATGATGGGCACACGTCGCTATCTATGTGCAGGAAGCCCATGGATGGTAGTCAACGAGTTTAACCTGGATCAGATAAACGCAGGAGAACCTCGCACGAATCAGACGACATAACAAATTGCTGCAGTAATTGCTGCGTTCATTGTAACTTCAAAGTGCTTAAGCAAGGCTGTGAGCTAGGACTGTAGAAAAGAGACCCTCAAGCTCCGAGGGTATCAGTAGGCGAGCACGGCAAAGACACGAATCATGATCTGCATAGGTCGTGCTCAGATTGAAACAAACTGGGCCCCGAAGCCTACGCAAAATGAAAACTTCTGGAGTAACTCCTGAAACTCTCGCGTAGTAAGGGCGGTCATCAAAGCAGAATGATGTGCGTACGGCGGAAGCCCGAGGGCTGCTTTTATGTGACGAATAATCTTAAGCTATATATGTGAATTATAATCTTTTATGTGACGAATAAGCTTGTAGATGTATCGAATAATCATGTTCAATGCTGTACGAACGTTAATAAACGTATACATTGGAAAGCAGCTCAAGTAAGCTGCAGATCCGATTTGTTTCCGTTCCGATTCCTCAGTGTTAGGTTTTGTGGCTCTGGCCTGTTTTCGGCCCTATTTTTTGCCGGCGGTTTTTTGCGGTGTCTTTGTTGGCGCGGGCGCGCTTTTCTGGTGTTGATTGATTATCGGGTCTGACTGCCGACTGGTCCTGCCTGTGGCGCTGCCGAACCTCCTGTCCGGCCCGGGGGCGTTTTTAGTAGGTGGCGATCGTATCTGTATGTTTTGGACTTGGGAGGCTGCCACTGTTTGCAAACCGAGGCTGGTTGGCTTTCAGTCTACCTCGAGCTTAGGCAAAAACTTCGGCAGCTGTGGCTCTTTGTGCTTGTGGAGGCTGTGCCTTTTTGTGATTGTGGAGGCTGAATCTCTGGGCACTTCACACGTGTATTCAGCCTTACCTGTTCAGTCTTTGGCCATCGCTTCTGCGGGTTTCACCGAACGGCTTTTCCGCGAAGTCGAATAATTTGGTTTCGTCTCGGCGGGCTTGAGTGTCGGAATCGATGCAGCTGCTGTGCCGGCTCTGCCTGCAGCGCGCTACTCGGCCGGCTCTGCGTTCGGCGCTGTTTGGCTGCCGCAAATAGCTGCACTCAGACGGCGAAAACAGGCAGCTGCAGGCTCCTCGCCGCTGAGCCGCCGCCTCGTGCAGGCGGCGGCGCGGCGGCGCGTTGGAGGTAGCTGGGCGGTAGGTAGCGGCGGCGCGGCGGCGCGTTGGAGATAGCTGGGCGGTAGGTAGCGGCGGCGGCGCGTTGGAGGTAGCTGGGCGGTAGGTAGCTGGGCGGTAGGTAGCCGCGGCGGCGCGTTGGAGGTGGCTGGGCGGTAAAAAGCCGGCCGCTCGAGCAGCAGCAGTAGCTGCAGCTGCCGGCTTGGCGGCCGTCTGGTTGCCCCGGCGACCGCCGTTGCTAGGGCGATGTCAGATTGGTGTCTGAGGGAGAGGCGGAGTGGCCGGCTGCGGCGCCCCGTCTCGGCTGCGGGACCATACCAGGCCACTGACTGCGATCTGCCGCCGCTGATGAGCCGCCGGTCCGGCCGCAGACGACTGACTGACCGCTGCTGTTCTGTTGCAGCGGGCCGAGGGCGACTTCCTGGCGGCACGGTCGGCCAACCTGGTGACGATGCCGCGCATGGTGCCGCTGCAGCAGCACCCGTCACCGCCACTGCCGCCGCACCACCACCACCACCATCACCACCATCACCACCACCACCACCAGCAGCAGCACCACCAGCACCACCAGCACCACGTACAGCACCAGCACCAGCCGCTGCAGATGCCGCCGAGCAGCGTGCTGCCGCCGGCCGACTCTCGGGCAGCGCAGCTGGAGCTAGCCGCCCACCTGGCGCACGGCGGTCACCGGCTGCGGCGGCCGACCGTGGCCAGCCGCCGGCCGCCGCCGCCGCCGCCGCCGCCGCCGCCCGCCGCGCCGCTGCCTCGCCGCCACATCGGTCGCAGCCTGGTGGTGCCCGCCTCGCACGCCACGCCATACACGCCGTTCCTGCTGCAGTTCCTGGCGATGCTGAACAGCCCGGGCGGCGTGTCGGCGGCATACGGTCCCACCGAGCTGCCAGCTGGCAACGCCGAGACGGAGAACTACGAGGCGCTGCTGACGCTGGCAGAGCGACTGGGCGAGGCCAAGCCGCGCGGCCTCAGCAAGGCTGAGGTGGACCAGCTGCCCAGCTACCGCTTCAACGCCGACACGCACAACTCTGACCTCACCTCGTGTGTGGTCTGTATGTGTGACTTCGAGAGTAGGCAGACGCTGCGCGTGCTTCCCTGCAGCCACGAGTTCCACACCAAGTGCGTCGACAAGTGGCTTAAGGTGAGTGCCGGAGATCTGTAAATTTTTTAGTGGAACAGGCTAATAACGGTTGATTTCCGATTTTGTTTTTTTGACATTTTGATCCTCGCCGATTTGTGTGCAGGTTAACTTGATGTGAGGCGAATATAAATCTGTGCTAGATCTGCAAGTGTCGCTTAACATCAAATGATGTTGTGTAACATCGGATGATGATATATCCGCATCAGACTGTTGCAAAATGGACGAAGTTACTCACGCAAAGTTATGCCGTTTGGATTCTTGATCCGTTGCTCTTCCTGATTTCAAAACAGTTTTTGTCTCAGCGTTGCTAAAAATTAAAACCCTTATTTTGTGGCATTGGAAACTGAGTGCCCTTCGCTCTCCCAGCCAGCAATTAACTTGGGCACTGATCGGGCACAATTGGATTAAACCATTGTGCCCGGTCAGTGCCCAAGTTGATTGTAATAATTGTAATTGTAAAAAGTTGCCCAAGTTAAGCTTAAAGGGAATATAGCACCTTGGGAAAAGTATGTAGAATGATGGAGAAGAATGCCCTGATTAACGGATCCTGCATTCATTTTTTTGCGAAAAAAGTCAGATTGTTGTAATTTGAAAAATAGTCATATGTTTGTGACGTTCACACAATATTTGCGTCACCAAAGCGAGTTGTGACGTCACAAGAGGCATCGGAACGGCAAAAAATCTTTCCTTGAAATGAGATGCCGTAAAAACGTGAAACAACGCGTTCGCTGGTTTCCCTGACTCGCCAAAATAATATTGACGCGATTAGCAAAAAATGTGTTATATGTTCACCTAGGGTCTATCTAAAGTATCTTTTAGTAATGTTTTAAAAATAGGAAATGAACTTACATTGAATGATAGTAGCTTAAAAACTATACTCACACCAAGTGAATTTTCCCAATGTGTGATTAGCCCATTGAATGAAATTGTCATTAGTTAGCACTGGCAATGCTCTATGCGGATAAATTTGGAGGCTAACGGTAAGGAACCCGCCATCAACAGTTTGTGCCCTTTGAAGGACCTTTGTCCTGTATTATTTTCAAATGAAATCCAATCAATTCACAAAGTTATGGCCAGACAATGTTTTTTGGGAAAACCGAACTTCACGTAAACAACACAAACTGTCTAATATTTGTTTAATGTATTGCATGACAATTTGACCAACCACCCAATGAACACATTTGTCAACTCACATAGTATCATGGGTAAATATTTAATTGAGAAAATCGGTTCACAATTGAACTAAATAGTTTATTTAATAACTATATAACACCATAGTAATTGCCCATTGGCATTGAGTGAAATAACATTAGTTATTACTGAATATGTTCTATGCGGATAAATATGCAGCTACCGGTTCGAGCTACCCATCAATACCAGTTAGGCCTTTCAAAAGACCTATTGTCTGCATTATTTTTCAAATTGAAATCCAATGAAAACTGAACAAAAAAATTGCATTCATTTTACAATGTTCAAGTCAATACCTTTCGTAGCGGACGGGATCGGACGCAAAGGGTAACTGAAATACTGGCGGACGGTTCAAAAAAGCAATGCGGTGGAAATCACAGTGAGGAACTACTGATGACGTATGCGATACTTCACGGGATTTGTGACGTTTGAAATATGACCACTTATGACCACGGTTTTGCGTTCAACCAGCAACTAGGTCGTTTTGGAAGGAAAAATTTCAGATTAGAGTTTCCCAGTACACCCGACAATCTGGCTATCTCAGTTAAACTAATGTTAAAGGTGCTATAATTCCCTTTAAATACAACAGCTGGGCATTCCACGACCATTTCGACAAAGTCGAAACACCTCATCTCTCACTTTTGTTCTAAAATGGTGTATAATGGTTATCTTGGGTCTGAATTCAGCTGTGGAAATAGCTCGATCTGACCGAGGTTATCGAGTTATAGCCTCGGGCATTTTGCAGGGTCACGTTGCAGAGGTATTTTTGGAGGCCAAGAGTGCGTTTGACTTACCCAAATGTCAAAAATACTTGCATGGCTGAGTTCACAATGAAACGAAGTTGTTTTCTGATGTTTTTTGCGTGACCTTGACCACGTGACCTTGTGACCTTTTTTTGGTGACCTCGTGGGACCTCGGGTACACATCTGATTTCAATTTTTCACTTCTCAAAATACTTGTCAATGTCTTGTCTAACAATGCAACAAATAAAAAACAGCGTTTTTCCTCTAAATTTCCATATTTCCAATCTAAACAACGTCGGTTTCGAATTACCCCAAGGGGAAGGGTAAATGGGCAAATATCTGACAAAGCTATTGTTAACGATGGAGTGTCTTCACCATTTGATCTGGCGTGTCTAAGACGGTCATATATAATTTTATACAACTTTGGTCAGTCTGAGTAGACCAAATTGGACGCAAAAACCAACCCAAACCACCAACAATCGTTGCAGACATCAATCGCTCCGAACCTATGTAACCATTTGGGCGGAATTTTCAACTACTGCGATTGGCGTGGTTCAATAACGTTGAGGTAAGATTTTATTCTACTTGGTTAATCTAGTGAAAATTAGACTAAAAACGCAAAAAAAATCGTTGCAGACGTCGCATGGCTCAGAACCTAATGGGACCGACTGAACGGTCTTCCCAATCGATCTGGTGTGGTCCAAAAACGGTTCTTCAAGAAAGTTTTATCAACTTGATTGAATCTGAATTGGAACCAAAATCAGACCAAAAACACCAAAAATATTTGCAGAATCGACGATGCTCAAAACAATATGTGTCCAATTTGGACACGATCCTTTACCATTTGATCTGGCTTGTCTAAAAGGGCCGCTTAGAGTTTATCGACTATGCCGCCCTGTAGCTCAGTAGGGAGAGTGCTGGGCTCTGACCTATCCGGTTAGTGGCAGCCCGGGCTCGAGTCGCTTCGGGCCGCTATTTTCTCCTGATGGGATGGCCTGCGCCATGGCAGCGGTCGCACTGAAGGTCCAGTGACGTCAGTGAAGCGGGACGGACCATGCCAGGTATGTCGGCACGGTAAAACTTTCGTCTAATATGCCGACCAACAGGAATTGTAAACGAATCGGGTGGTGGGTCAAAGGGCCTGCGCAACAACTCTGCTTAGCGTGGGTCCTGACCTCGGGAATCCATCCATACAAAACATTCGGACTAAATTTATAAAAAAAAGTGGACCAAATTGGACCAAAACCACCCAAACCACCAAAAATCGTTGCAGACGACGTCATGCTCCGAACTATGGGACCGATTTGGACACCATCCTCAATATTTTATTGAGTATCGTTCCAAAACAGGGCCGTATTGAGTTTAATCGAATTTGGTCTAATTTAAGTGGACCAAATCGGATCAAAACCATCAGTTTTGTCGGTTTCGGTCCAATTTAGTCCACTTAAATTGAACCAAATTCGGTCAAACTCAACACGGCAATGTTTTGGATCAAGACGGATCGAATGGGGACAATCTTGTCCAAATCAGTTTAATAGGGTCTGAGAATGACGTCGTGTGCAACGATTTTGGACTTTTTGGGTCTAATTTTGTCCACTTAGATTAAACAAAGGTAGATAAAATTATTATCCACAACATTTTGAACCACGCCGGATCGAATGGTGAAGATACTACCCACATCGGTCCCATAAGTTCGGAGCATAATGTCGTCTGTGTAACGATTTTTGGTGGTTTGGGTGGTTTTGGTCCAATTTGGTCCACTCAGATTAGACCAAAGTGTATCAAATCATATACGCCACCGTCTTAGACCACGACAGATCAAATGGTGAAGACCCCGTCCAAATCGGTCTCATAGAATGGCAGATATTTGCCCGTTACCACTCCCCCTTGGGGGTAATTCTAAAACACGCACGTATATGGATGGAAAATATGGAAATTAGAGGAAAAACGCAACTTTTTTATTTGTTGCATTATTAGACAAGACATTGACAAGTATTTTGAGAGGTGAAAAATTAAAATCAGAGGTGTACCCGAGGTCACACGAGGTCACCGAAAAAAGGTCACAAGGTCACGTGGTCACGGTCATTCAAGGTCACGCAAAAACAATCAGAAAAAAAAATCGTTTCATTGTGAACTCAGCCCTACAAGTATTTTTGACATTTGGGTATGTCAAATGCACTCTTTCGACCTCCAAAAATACCTCTGCAACGTGACCCTCAAAATGCCGAGGCTAATAATTCGATAAAACTTTAGGTCAATCGAGCTAATATTTTCCGCAGCTGAATTCGGACCCAAGATAATCCTACACACCAATTTTGAACAAAAAGTGAGAGATGAGGGTGTAATTTGGGACAAAAAATTGTCGAAATATCGTGGAATGCCCCAGCTGTTCTATTCAGCTATCCAGGTAGCCCCAAACAACGCGCCGAGTTTCGAGGCTTACCAATTTGTTTTGGTGATAGATAGACATGACGTTGACACTTGTTACGCATACAGAACAATAAATTCTGCGCTAAGAAAACAAAGTTTCATGTCAATCGGATATTTAGTTTCGATGTTATTAGACATCTAAATCCTTAAAAAAGGTTTTTGACGTTTTTTTATATTTCCACGCGTGATCGATCGGACCACCTTCAGGCCGGACCACCGCCAACAAACGCGACTTCCACTGTCGGATACTGGCACGGATGAGCTCCTCCTCCACTCCACATCCGCGCCTCTATCGGACAGTGGAAGTCGCGTTTGTTGACGGTGGTCCGGCCTGAAGGTGGTCCGATCGATCACGCGTGGAAGTAAGAAAACGTCAAAAATCCGTTTTTTGAAAGGGTTAATAATAAGCTAATGTCTTATAGCATCGAAAGTAAATATCCGATTGATGTGAAACTTTGTTTGCTTAACGCGAAATTGATTGTTTGGTATGCCTACCATGTGTCAACGTCATGTCTATTACCAAAACAAATTGGTAAGCCTCGAAACTCAGCGCTTTTGTTGGGGCTACCCGGATAGCTGAATACAACAGAGGGAAGGGCACTCAGTTTCCAATGCCAAGGGTTTTGATTTTTGACAATGCAATGCTGAAACAAAAACTGTTTTGAAATCAGAAAGATTTAAATCAGGAAAATCAGGAAAATCAGAAGCCTTGAATCAATAATCCAAGCGACAGAACTTTGGGTGAGTAACTTCGTCCATTTTGCAGCAGTCTAAATTCTACATCCAAAGAAATATCTGCTTACTGCCACATAGCGGCGCTGCTGTTAATATATGCCGTTCACAATATGTTGCGGCGCCTCGCCAATTCACTACATACAAATCAAATATCTTCGGAATTTGGTCGAATATGAGCTTAACCCGCGAGTTACTGTGGTATATTCTGTAACGCGACTTACGGGGGGGGGGGCTATTTATAGCGCCCTCCGCCTATTCTGATC
>VOPJ01001722.1:0-20000 GCA_014673585.1 Semibalanus balanoides | reverse complement strand
CTTGGCAATTAAAAAAATGCAAATAAACGACACTTGTGCCATTTAAAATTCAGACCAGGTTCGACATTTGCACAGGACATTGTGTCCGACCAAGAACAGTAACGGGACTGATCCATCGCTAAAATAATCGCGCACACTCGTTGTTACGTTTCGCACATCGATCTGACCTGTAAAGGTCATCAATTGACCTAAGGTGATTTGTGGGCTGTCAAACTGCCGGTACACACACACACACACACACACACACACACACACACACACACACACACACACACACACACACACACACACACACACACACACAGCACAGCGCATAACTAGGTGCGCTAACATTCGCCGAAAACACCTACTGTTGGTACCTACACGACGCTACTGATAATCTATCACGGTTTGACCTTGAAAATTAAAAAAGAGCAAATAAACGATACTTGTCCCGGTCAAACCGGGTCGATATCAAGTAGGTTTTTTCGGCAAATGTTAGCGCATCACCTACGTCAGAGGTGAAAATAATGGCTGGACTGTCTCAACCGCATGTCTCAAAGCCAGCAACTGTCTCCCCCGCCCCAATTATGACCTCATAAGGCCAATCCCGATTTTCATCTTAATATAACATGTTTAATTTTGATTTTTGTATTGCTGACAAGTGACAAGTCAGATATATTGTTTAAAGGGAATAGTTCACCTTGAAAAAAAAAACGAGGAAAAGCTCAGAAATGATGAAGAGAAGCAAGAAATTAAGTATCATATTACTANGAAAATATTTTTACGATATAAACAAAAATGAACGCGCCACCACCATATACAATGTATGCTTCCTTTTCAGTGCAAAACCCCTTTACACATTGAACAATGATGTTGAATCAGCTACAAATCGCGGAGGGTGCATTATAATATAGGATTAATTCGGTGCTGTAGGTTAAAACCAATTAACGCCCAAGGAAATGTGTTTTGTGTTTCATATGCTAGCCATATGGTTGCATAGTTGAATACTAGCTCTAACCCGTCCGCTTCGCTGGACGATCCATGCATACAGACTGCATTTTTACGTTTTGTATTCGTCATATTACCGTGTGCACAACCCGTGCCTGCGCTGGTGCCATATATTTCAAGTTACGCCCATCAGAGTGCGGACGGTGGTATTATCGGTGGAAGTTGTGCTATGTTATTTGTTCTAACACAATCAGACATTATCTTTACTTGTAGGAGAACGGTTTGATGTTGAGAAATGTGGGGAGCAGAATATATACACACATGTTATCATGCGATCTACAAAATGATTTCTTAGATACTATTCAATGCTATTGTTTGAAACTACATTACCTTTCGTACTTATAATAGGTATACAGAAAAAGTTGTATGATGAACAGACTGAATGACCGGCTTTTTTAAATAGTAAGTTAGATAATGTAGTTTTAAATGTCGCTCTTTTGCTGTTGCGACTTTAATCGTGTTAGTATTGTCTCTTGATTTATTCAGCACGAAGCACAATTATATCAATCAGTTTTGAGAAGAGCACTGTTTCTTCATTACAAAAGACTGTCATCAACTATTGTTTAGGTCGAGGACCAAGGACAAATGAATTTGCATATCAAAAGAGCAGATTCATGAGTTCATGAAAAATCCTCGTCCAAGCTGCAATGTCACCATTGCAAAGCAGACGCATGGAAAAGTCCTTGGTGGTATTATCTTTCAATTAAATCCGGTATTCAGTCAACTGCCAAGGTTAGCCTGATTCTGGGGCTAAATGATATGTATTTGGGCTAAGTCGCTTTGCATGCAGCCTCGCTAGACAATTCGTTCTTTACAATCTATGTTCGAAGTCAATAAGGGATTGTTCTTGAAAAATATGTACTTAATGTTGCAAAACACGATGAGCTTGAATTCAAGCAAAAAAGATGCAAACTTTATCACGACAATATTTCCTCACAAGTATCTACCTTCAACAGAATTTGTTTAAAGTAGGCGGTAGGATATAACAGAATGACATGACAAAAATTGGTCATGTGGACGTTCGTTGACACTAGTCTGGATAAAACATATTTCTGAATTTAGCCATGTAACTTCATTTTTCTCCCAGAATCACTTTAGTTGCTGAGATATCCCAAAGTCGCCAATCACATTTACTGGCAGTAGTAATTAATTATCATATCGCCAGAGAGCTTTCGCACTAAAGCATTGCTTCTTGAAATTACAACGCTACATAAATATGTAGCTCTGGCCAGTGCGCCATTATAGGTAACATCTGCGCTACTCTGTTATATAGTTGGACGATCGTTTAATGATTTGAAACAAAACAAATGCAAAACAGAATTATAAAGTAAAAATTCAACTAAGGCCGGCTAACCAGACATGATATCCGTAACAATAATCAAAGCAATTAGCTTCTTACCGGGCGTAATAAAAATATTATTGACATTTCAAAAAAGTAGGCACACTCCCTTTAAGCCTTTGTGTTTCATGTCATTCTGTCCTATACCTACGGCCCTACCTTAACAATTATGTTTGAAGGTAGTTACTTGGAAGGAAATATTGTCGTGATAAAGTTTGCATCTTTTTCTTGAATTCAAGCTACATCGTGTTTTCAACCATTAAGTACGTATTTTTTCCAGAACAATCCCTTTATTGACTCAAGAACATAGTATTTGGTAAAGAACGAAATTGTCGTTAGCGACGGCTGCATGCAATAGCGACTTAGCCCAAATACATTATTTCATTTAGCCTCAGAATCAGGCTCTAACTCTTGGCAGTTGATCGGATCGACATACATGACCTTAGACTTGGCGTATATGCACCTCCCCCAGAATAACTGCTCAGTTTCACATGGCTGCTGCCAGCCTATACGCTACACATTACCGCAGAACTTCAGCTTCTGCTGCGTGCAGCTCCTGCTGCGTGCAGCGCCGGTGCAGCAGTTCCGCACATTGTTCTCACTTTGACAGTGCCCTTGTCAGCGAGGAATCAAACGGCCTTCGCCCAGCGACGCGTACTGAGCACCGTGGTGGCATAGGAGTGTGTGGTGACGTCACTGAGGCACCGGTCAAGTTGCTGGAAGCTGCGTCATGGGAAGTTGTTCCGTGGGACGCCGGACGATACAGCATATTTCAGCAGTTGGACGCAAATGACACGTCATCTTTGCATTGCCCCACAACGGCATAGTTATCCGCATTCCTCGATAGAGGATACCGCTTTCGAGCAGCAGGGAGCTCTCCAGGTGTTCTCACCGCGCTGGGCTCGGTCACCATGACATGGCCAGATGTAAATTGGTCTCCATAAACGGTATGTAGGTACCTAGCTGAAGTGTCACTCTGACAATGCACACAGTGCATATAAATGGTGGAGCTTGAAGCTGGCTTCACATCCTGCAAACCGACTCGCACGGCGCAGTGCGTTTCATTGATATGGCCACGTTTCAAAATATCACGGTATCATATTAAAGGGAAATCATCACCTTTTACTTTTGTTAGCAACAATTTCTTAGGCTTCCGTTTTGTTAAAACAATAATTTAATTTAATTTTTAAGAATTGAATAAAAGTATTCCTTTATTCAATGTTGTAAGTTTTTACAAATTAGAAGCAAGAAGGTACACATTCTTCTTTCGAAACTCATGAGCAGTGTTTTTCCAACACTCTTCCAATCACTACACAGCGCGCCATATCTTGCGCAGGTGTTTCGAACTTGTCCAACGCTGGACAATGTCCCTGAAACAAATAGGGGAGCGATCTGGCGCAGGGGCAGGATGCCTGTCTTCTGTGCTGGTGACCCGGGGTCAAATCCCTGGGCGGTCCGCTGAAACAGTCGACCGGCCCCCATACAATAACCCTCGGAATAGGGTGAGATTTCCAGCACCATGATCCCAAAGAGGATACGGCGCTTGGTTCACAAACCAAACCAACAATCCCTGAAACAAATCGCCGACACTAAATTAAGCACATGTAGGACGTTGTGAAAACGCACAATGAACTTTTGATGTAACTTCCAGTTTTTATTATTTGTTATTTTTGGGGAATAAATGACTCTTTTTCATGATAATATAATGCATAGTGTTGAATACAACCAGTAAGACAACTATAAAGACTCCTAATCTAGCAAATAAATGAAACAATTTTCACAAATTGAGGGATCACAGCCACTAAAAGGCCGCCAAATTAGACGCACATAGAACTGCTGATTTGGTTACGTGTTCATTGAATAGCTGTTCTATATATAGAGGATCTACGGGCATTTAATCACAACAAGCAGAACGCAAAATATATGTAATAAACCATTACGAAAAAAGGGAAAAGTCCACAGTTTGATTAAGACCAAAAATACTTGCAAGCACCTTGCAAGTAGGTACCGGTCGTTTAAGCGTGGAACGCTTACCAACTTTGAATTGCAATATCTTTTGAAAGAAAGTTTGTATGCAAAATGTGAGAAATTTACCATTTACTTTGGTCTTGTCTGTCGATTTAAAGTGATAACTTCATTTTCGTTGGAAAATGTGATTATTTCCCTTAAAAGGTACTATAATTTATTATCAATATTATTTGTATTCATAATTATTATTATAACAGTATTATGAAATATAATATTTGTTATATAAACAGTAGTAGAACGGTACATTAAGTTATAACGATACCTCAAAAGCGATTGTTTTGTCTAGTGCAGTTACACTATTTGCTGGGATTGGGAAACTCTCCTACCTGAGATTAAATTAGGGCGGCCGTTACAGGAACTAGCCATGGAGCGATTGGACAGTTCAATGTCCCGGTCCTGCTACTCCGAGATTGGTTACATTACAACTGTTAATTATTTGCGTAAATCCAAGAAGACGTGAGATGTTTGAAAAAGGTGGTGTGGAATGTCCGTCCCCACCCCCCCATCCCCGGTTCCCCCGTCTAGAGTCGACTTGGCTGGTTGAGCCTTTTCAATTGGCCTAGCCGCCCGACCAGCCATGGCATCACAGCCACAGCCACTCCCAAATGTCAATGGCTGGCCGTTGGCCAGCCGTGTGGATTTGGGTAAATTCACACAGTGTGTTTATTTTCAGTGTACTGTTATGGCAACATGCGAGGACTTCTTTTAACCATGATTGGTTTGATAATATTGATAAAAAATCCCCGGGTAGACTAAGCAGCCAAAGCCGTAGCTATAGCCATGATCTAGAGATTTTCCAGTCCGGCCCACCCCATTATTAGCCGTGGGGTTCGGCCGGCCATGGGGATAGCCAGCCCATGTAGACCTCTATCCCGTCCCCCCTCCCCTGCCCTGTCTCCGTCCCCCTGCCCTTTCCCCCATCCCTCTGTCCTGTGTCCTGTCCCCGTGCCCTGTCCCCGTCCCCGTCCCCCTGCCCTGTCCCCCGTGCCTCTAACCTGTCCCCCGTCCCCCGTCCCCCTGCCCTGCCCCCTGATACAGCATGGCGACAGCGGACCGTGTCCCTGGCGTGTCACGCTTCTGATTGGAGGTCACTCCGGTCGCTGACTGTCACGTCGTGTGGCCACTGACAGCTAGGGCGTGTGGTGCGGTGGTGCTGGCAGCAGCAGCAGCAGCAGCAGCACCAGCGGCTGAGGTCCAGTAAGGTGACCACGCCCTGCCTCTGTCCACACACCACCGCCGGCCCGCCGCCGCCGCCACGCCGCCGCCGCCGCCGCCGCCGCCGCCGCCGCCAGGGCAGTCGGTGATAACGAAAAGAGCAGTAACTAGAGAGTTCGAGAAATTGCCGCATTTTTGGGTGAAAAGAGTATTATTACAACATGACAAAAGTTATACATATGATTTGCTGTGTGTAATGCATTACAGTAGCTTAGTGGACTGCGTTACGGCGAAGGGTTTGCGACACATGCACCAATTATCTGGGTTCTTTGTACGGTAGGAAGTGGTAACGGTCGTTAAAGCTAACCTTCGCCCGTCGCCGGCTGGAGAGGGCGGGGCAGACGGACCCGTAGTGTCTTCACTCTCACTGTTCGGTGTCGTACCCACTGCCGTAGCGTCCCACGAAGTCACCATGTCAAGGCCATCGTGCTCCGGAAGGCCTCAGTTTTCCCAGAGTTGGTACGTCTACGAGGCTCTGACATCTTCGTTTGATGCTGTTCTGAAGATAGACAGTCAGCGCAGCGGATGTGCTCTACCTCTGCTGGTGCCAGCGAAATGCGTTTTGCATATCAGAATGCTATTTAGCAATAGCATAGCCTAAACAGTCGTCCAAGCGTGTATGTACAGGACACTTTTTCCCATTTGTGTGAATGTATTTGGCTAGCCAGGACTGCGCAGAAGTCGAATGAAACATTGAGACAGCGCTGCATAGTGCGTAATGTTGATATTTTGTTACATTTGTGGTCGTCAGAATCATTGAGCTTCAGAATTTGACTTCATTCGTTTGCCATGCAGGGCGTATGGAGTGAGCGCTAAATCTCACCAACTCTCACCAAATCTCACCAACTCTCACCAACTCTCACCAAATCTCACCAACTCTCACCAAATCTCACCAACTCTCACCAAATCTCTCCAACTCTCACCAAATCTCACCAACGGGAAGGTTGGGATCTAATGCTACGCCCACGTTAATTCGCGTGTCTTATCTCTCCTTTTCATCATGACATGCACACTTCGCTTCTAGCTTTTTCGCCACAGATTCGAGCAATGCGTTTTGAGCTAGTAACGTCAACGTGACTGGTTCTTGAACTGAATTTATATTCTGCATCAGCCCAGCCATATGTCAATCGAGATCAGCTTTTGTTCGATTTGTAACATTACACAATTCCAGGGAACATTTCATCTCTTTACCTCGAAATACGCATCCCTTCGCTGACCGTTCCGAGGCCCTGCACGACGGTGTGGCCACAGCTTGGAGCAGCACCGGACACTGCACGGCGAACCGGCTATCTTTCCAGGAACGTAGCCAGGATTGTTCTCAGGAGGGGGTGGGGGCACGTCTGTAAAAACAAAAATCATCAGCTGTGTTATTAACATGGGGAAGGGGTAGAGGGTCGGGTCGTCAGAGAATCTCATTCTTTCTAGTGTAAATGTATTTTGCTCAGGGGAGGGGACATAGCCTTACCCCCCCCCCCCTTGGCTACATCCTTGGATCACTGTTTCCGGTCATGAAGCGACGCCATGCCAGGGGCTCCCGTCCAGTTTGCGCAGCGCCATGATGCTGCGCCTACAGAGACTGCGGGCGGCAAATATTGTATTTGCAGGTATTGTCGCCTGTGGCACCCGATGCTATAAACTCTTTATTTTGTTACTGTCGGGCCCTGCCCTGCTGCTGGGCCTGCATCCTGCGGCTTCGGCGGACTTAAATGCCAGCCACCCGCCTCCCGAGCGTTGGTGCACGCGCGCTTACTCAGATGGGACAGACTGACTTGCAGGTGGGACAGACTGACTTGCAGATGGGACAGACTGACTTGCAGGTGGGACAGACTGACTTGCAGATGGGACAGACTGACTTGCAGATGGGACAGACTGACTTGCAGATTGGACAGACTGAGTTGCAGATGGGACAGACTGACTCGTATGGGACATACTGACTCTGATGGGACAGACTGACTCAGATGAGACAGACTGACTCAGATGGGACAGACTGATTCAGATGGGACAGACTGACTCAGATGGGACAGACTGACTTGCAGATGGGACAGACTAACTCAGATGGGATAGACTGACTTACAGATGGGACAGACTGACTTGCAGATGGGACAGACTGACTTGCAGTTAGGACAGATTGACTCAGATGGGACAGACTGACTTGCCAGATGGGACGGGACTGACTATGCAGATGGACAGGACTGACTACAGATGGGAACATGACTGAACTTACAGAATGGGACAGGGACTTGACTGCATAGTAGACAGATCTGACGTTGCAGTGGACAGACTGACTTGCAGATGGGACAGACTAACTCAGATGGGACAGACTGACTTGCAGGTATGGGACAGACTGACTTGCTAGATGGGACAGACTTGACTTGCATGGTTAGGACAAGGACTGACTTGCAGCATGGACCGACTGACTTGCAGGCATGGGGACAACCGTACTTTGGCAGACCTGGGACAGACTGACTTGCAGGTGGACAGACTGACTTGGCAGATGGGTGACCAGACCTGAGCTTGCAGATGGGACAGGACACGGACTTGCAGATGGGACGCAGCGTGACTTGCAAGATGTGTTACAGACTGACTTGCAGATGGGAACAGACTAGACTCAGATGGAACAGGACTGACTCAGATGGACAGACTGACTTCAGATGGGACAGACTGACTCAGTGGGACAGACCGACTTGCAGATGCGACAGACTGACTTGCAGGATGGGACAGATTGACTTGCAATTGGACCAGAGCTGACTTCAGATGGAAGACTGACTCAGATGGGACAGGACTTGACTCAGATGGGACAGGGACTGACTCAGTGGACAGACTGACTCAGATGGGAAGAACTGACTCAGATGGGACAGATGATCTTGCATGCTGGGACAGACTAACTAGATGGGACAGGACTTGACTTGGCAGGTGGGACAGAACTGACTTGCCAAATAATGGACAGACTGACTTGCAGTAGGACAGAGTTAGACTTCAATAGGAACGCACTGACTTGCAGATGGACAGGGGGACTGAACTTGAGATGTACTAGACTGACTTATCAGATGGACAGAACTGACTTGCAGATGGGACAGACTGACTTGCAGATGGGACAGACTGACTTACAGATGGGACAGACTGACTCAGATGGGACAGACTTACTTGCAGATGGGACATACTAACTTGCAGGTGGGACAGACTGACTTGCAGTTAGGACAGACTGACTTGCAGTTGGGACAGACTGACTTGCAGATGGGACAGACTGACTTGCAGATAGGACAGACTGACTTGCAGATGGAACATACTGACTTGCAGATGGGACAGACTAACTCAGATGGGACAGACTGACTTGCAGATGGGACAGACTGACTTGCAGATGGGACAGACTGACTTGCAGTTAGGACATACTGACTTGCAGTTGGGACAGACTGACTTGCAGATGGGACAGACTGACTTTCAGATGGGACAGACTGACTCAGATGGGACAGACTGGCTCAGATGAGACAGACTGACTTGCAGATGGGACAGACTGACTTGCAGATGGGACAGACTGACTTGCAGATGGACTAGACTGACTTGCAGATGGGAACAGGCTGACTCAGATGGGACGACTGACTCAGCATGAGACAGTACTGACTTTGCAGATGGGACAGACTGATTGCAGATGGCAGACCATAGAATGACTCTGTGCAGTATGTAGACTCTATATCGACTGAATCTTATGCAGGAGGTGGGACAGGACTTGACTTGTGGCAGATGGGTTACAGACTGACTTGCAGTATGATAACAGGAACTTGAACATCAGATGAGGGAACAGATGCGGACTCAGATGGTGGACAGAGCTGACTTTGCAGCATACAACTCAGACTGACTTGCAAAGATGACAGGACCGACTCGACTGCAGATGGGACAGACTGGACTACGACCGACCAATGTGACAAGACTGATCTCAGTATGGACAGAACTGACTCAAAAGATGGACAGCCCTCCCTTCTGCTACTGGGGTACGCCGAACCCTCGGAGAATGAGCCTCCCCTAACTTGGAATCGTTCCCGCGTCCCTGCAGTAACCGGGCAGCGACAGACAGGCCATGTTTCTTTCCGATCAGACAAGCGGCACCTCATCGGATAGCAGATCTGAGTGTGACCGAGCAGGGGCGCGCGGTTCAGCTTAGCATAATGTAGGAGCTTACCAGCACACAGTGGACAGCAGGCAGCGCTCATCATGATATATTGGGGAGATTATCCCCCTGGCTAAAAAATAAGAGGACACGTCCCCCTTTCTCCGTGGCAGAGCCTCTCACAGTAAAAATACTTGCCTATATTTGGCGGGCCGTGCATTCGGATTTGCCAGGTATCTTTCGAGACCATTGGTTAGATCCTGCTTCATTTATTCAGCTCCAGCATTAATTATAATGATACTCCACCGTATCACCCCGTCCCTCCAATGCAGCGCCCCTTTCCCCCTGACAAACTGACACCAATCGATCCGCAGCCATTTTACATCCAAGGAAGAAAATCATTTAATAAAGACTCTAGATTTTACCGACTGGCGCGACAACGATCGACTGCGAACGACGACGAACAACGACAACGAACGACAACGATCCAAAGAAGAGAATCGTTGAATAAAGCCACTCCTCTAGAATTCACCAATTTGCGCGACACATTTTATCCGTCCAAATACCATATCGTTAGCCCCTACTCTGGTATTGTGGGTGCAGGGGGTGCCGAACTGACTGTACAGCGCAGCTCGGGAGGGAAGGTCAACGGGCCATAACGTCCGTGACAGCTCTGACTCAGCCGTGCTCCCTGCAGTGCGGGGAGGGTCGAGGACACCCCGCCCACGCTGACCCAGTCTGACAGCAGACCGATGACAGTCTGACAGGTGACAGATGACAGCTCAGACTCGATGTCATGTCATGCGGCTGTTAGAAGAACGTGCTCGTAACGGCTCCAGAATCAACCGACATTGAAAATTAGATTCATATTATATAGTTTGACTTAAAACAATTTGATCGATCCTTCCTCGGTTGGTATGGTCTGTGTGGCCATGGTCGAACAACAAGCAACGTGGTCAATCAAGTGATTTTTAGCCGGATGTCCCCGAAAAAAATCAGGAATTGCGCAGAATCAGAAATTACGCTGTTGGTGCAGGACAATGAAATAAAGTAGCCCGATGGTCACGACACGACCGCATTCTCCCCCCCCTTTCCCCCTCCTCCAACAGTGTCTTACCTTGGTGCTGATTTCTGGTCTTCGTGTGACGTGGCGAAAGGTGCCCCTGTTCAAGGTTGCTGACATAGTTTACGACTGGCTAAATATATCAGCCATTGGCTATGGCAAGGTTACAATGAAGTTAATTAGAGGTTATAATGTTGGCGAGAATGGATGACATTGTTATACTTCATATTACAGAAAGAAAAATGGTCGTAACCATGTCAGAAATTTTATTTTTAGAATAAATAGGAAGAAAGAAAAACAAGCTTTAGGCATTACACCATTATCAAGTTGCTTAATGACGGGTCGTGCCGACAGCTTGTTTTTCCCTCTTCCTGTTTTTATTTTTCTTCTAGAAATATAAATATATGAAATGGTTTAGAACATATAATTACATATAATTACTAGATACATCCCCAGTACCGCTCTCATACATGACGACATTAGATACCCCATTATATCCATGCGACTAAATATCATCTTCAATATTGTTTCTGGAAAACTACGGTCATATTTGTAGTGTTCAGAGTATAGTATAGTAACGAATGACACATAGTTTACAATAGATCACAATAATTGCGAATATCTTGCTTACGCCCAGCTGTGCGTTCCTTCTCGGCTTGACACACGTTACTCAATAGCTGTATCGCTTATATCTCACCAGCAGCATAATGCAGAGGTCGTGGAACATTCAGTAGACACACATATAGCAATGTCCCATGCCCTACTTAGCTTGTGGATTATCTGTCAATAAATGCGTGACAAACAACGGCGTCATCTCTATGCTTCCTTCTTGAAGTGTATAGTCGACAGCGTGTCGCTTATCCCTTATTAACTCCGTGACTTCGAAAGCTAAAAAGTCGAAACTTATCATGCTCAAAGGCAAAATATTATTGCTTTATATCTGGTGGGAAGGTTCAAGTCTTAGGTTACATCCCTAATTTGATATGGTGAAAAGCCGGCCGACCGGTCGAACCAATGAATATGCTGACTGGTCAGGGAGTCCACTCGTATCTGCTGGCTGGACAGTGGTCAGGGAGTCCACTCGTATCTGCTGACTGGTCAGGGAGTCCACTCGTATCTGCTGGCTGGTCAGTGGTCAGGGAGTCCAGTCGTATCTGCTGACTGGTCAGGGAGTCCACTCGTATCTGCTGCAGATGGTCAGGGAGTCCACTCGCTTCTGTGTAAGCACGGTGAATGGATGACTTTGCCGGCCTGAAACCTATATAGATTGTTTGGATATCTTGTTCAAATAACAGCATTAAACGGGCCAGTCTTTTTTTGGAGTGAGATTTCTTTACCGGTAATATTTATTGATGAACATAGGTACTGAGCGATACAAATGCGAAGTCGATCATTACATGACTCTCTCCTGTGCGAGTGCTAAAAAATGACCATTCCTCAGATCGTTTACAACCTATCCTATATCTGATCTGTGCATCAATTTTATCATACTTATAGCAGGCTTTGCCTGTATTTCCAGACTTTCCAGCTGGTATCTCTGTACGGAATACCGTTATCGATTGCCTTTTTGGTNTAAGACACCTGCACTTTAGGTACCTTGTTTGTTTACCTCCATCATCTCGACACCTGCTTCGCAATGATAAAAATCAAACCCAGGTCCTTCCTCATAAACACGCATTAAATATGTCATGTCATACTCACGATACATGACATCAACACGATACATGACTGGTTCGAAGGTGACCGAAGACTATAAGTGTCTTCACCCTATTTGGCTTGAAATAATTGTTGAATGTTTTGTTATATCTGACCAGTGACCACTCTTTCTTTCACGGAAGTGCATTTGAAAGTTAAATATTGACCATTTGATTTATCTTCTGGATTATCTTACCAGTAATTGACGCCTTAATCAGTGAAGGACGAGCGAGTCTGTCTGTACCCCACCATAACTGTGCGTCTTCTGACCGCTGATTGGGCGAGGGAGATGACGTTATGGACAGCTACTGTTTGGAGACGACACTAGCGCAACATAGCGGCGCGTGAGGGAACTAACGCATGCTATCCGAAATGGGCCGCGCCGGCAGACTCGGGCTCAGCTGAATAACATTTTTGTACCACCTCACACTCTTTGACATGTCCTACTACCCATTGACAACGTATAAATTGATAAATCATTAGTTATTTACCACGTACTACACATTTGGACTACATATTGACAGTCTAAATACCACATTTGACTATGTTTTTACTACATTACGGCGTTACTACATTTTTACCACCCATTGAATCACTACTTCAAATGTTGTTGAAGGTAATTTCCTTGTGGTCACAGAGCGTTCCATAATCGGGCGATTAACTACCTTTACCAGGTAACTTACCAGTTCAGCTTCCCTTCATCGCTATCCAACGGCCCGCCATATTGTTTCTTGTTTGTGCGCCAAGTTGTGGACGGCGGGTGCTTCTGTGATGTTCGTGCCTCGTGGTGGCTACTTTCGGTAAGTTTTGTCTAAAATACACTGAGTTATGTTACGTTTATGTTGATATTTGATAAGCTTCCATATAAACAACCACTAGACTTGAAACTAAGGCCTTCATTGAACTGAAACTGACGGATCGAAAGGTATGCAGCACCACCGCGCGCTCCACAAATTTAAATCCAATATTGATAATTTTATTTTATGTTCCTTTTATGTAAGGTGGCCTGTGATTGATTTTACATAAACATCAACATCTTGTTAATGCAACGTTAAATATCTATTATGTTTTGATATACACCTTGTGATTTGGCAGCAGCAAGTTTTGAATCAAGGGGCCATGACAGGATGTCAGGACCGCAGCCTGCCGGGGAACAGCAACGGACCTGCCGGGGAGCAAGACCCGCCTGCTGCGCCGCTCCTCGCTTTTCACGCCCAGAGCATGCAGTTTTGCATGTTTGTGTCAATATAAGCTGTCCGCAAAGTTGTCTGGAGGTGGATCAGATGAGGTAAAAATATGCGGGACATGTGGTTCAGGATGAGTGAAATGTGATCAGCTTTATATTTATATGGTAGGAAAGTGGTTTGATAAGTCGCGAAGTTGTTTGGAAATATACTTAATATGTTCTTAACATGAGATCCAAGGTAATTCAGAAGTGGTAAAAGGTGGTCAAAAGGTAGTCCAGATATAGTCGAAGTGTAGTCGGAACGAGGTTAAAATGTCGTACGCTGGACGCTGGTGGTAAAAAGGTGGTACAGATGTAGTAAAGATGTTCTTTACATGTGGTTCAAAGGTATCTGAGACGTGGTTAGGGTGAATAAAGGGTATCCCCAGATATAGTCATCAAAGTAGTCGGAACGGATAAAAATGTGTACGACAGTGGTAAAGAGGTGGTCACAGATGTTCCTTAACAATGTGGGTTTAAGGTATCCAGACGTGTAAGGAGTGGTAAAAAGGTAATTCCAGATATAGTCACCACGGTTAGTCTGAAAGCTGGTATCAATGTCGTCACGTCAGTGGTAGGGTAGTTGGTCATGTAGTTAAAACTATCAAAAAATGCTTGTTGCTACAGTGAGTCAAAAGGTAGTAGAACTGTGGTCAGGGGGTGGTTGAAAGGTGGTCCAGGATGAGGGACCAAATGGTTCCGAATCCACCTGTATGACACCCTTTTACTACCTTAAATGTGGTCAAAATTGTTTTCTAAGTGCTGGGTTGGTACTTTTGTTTTGTTTTGCCCCCTAACGGTTGCCGTTTGCACCTCTCGAGACAAAGCTTCAAATAGCTTACGATATTTTTTGAAATGGGGCTATTAGATGGTGAGGGATGCTTTGTCAATCGGATGTGGGATTCCAACGATATGTGCTTCTGAAAAGCGTTACGCTGTCGGGTTCGGGTCGGGTCGGACTGGACCGGTTTCGGGTCGGGTCGGCCGCTTTAAATGTGATAAAAAATCCCGTTATTGCACTGAGGACTGAGCTTACGCATCGCGCGCTCACTCCTCGCAACGACAACAACAGTATGGCATTAAATGTGATCTTGTCTCAAGTTTACAAGTGAAGCCACCTTTATTCAAATTTCAATAATTAATGTACAGCTTTTGAAAAACAATGTACCTATACTTATATATGGTATATCTAATATATATATTATTATATATATATATATAATATAGGCCGTATGGAGCCAGGGGGCAGGCGGGGGGGGCCAAACTGCCCCCAAACATTTCGGATTTTAACATTACGCCTATGGACATTGCATGGAAAGAATCGACTTCAAAATGCATTCCCCCCCAATTTCAAATGAGTTCCTACGCCACTGAGTATATATCCTTTTACATATACTTGCATACATTTGGTGTGACATATCTGGCACCTTCTTTCATTTGAAATCCCTATGATAATGTCTCTGAAAGAAATCGCCGACTTTAAATAGGACGCCGTTGGGTGCATGAATACACGTCCGACTGCATTGCAACTTGCTCAATTTTTGTTGGTTGTTTCGGGAAAAGTGGTTCTTTTGTTGATAAGCTACAGCATTGTATCACATACAGAGTGAGACAAAACTACACAAAACTTCTAATGTTGAAAATAAATGGAACAATTATGACAATCATTTAAAAAATGGGGTGTCACACTGTCACATTCACTAAGTAGTCGTTGGTTGCACTACTTGCACTACTGCACACCTTTAATGTCTTTCGGTAGGAATGTTTGCATGCAAAAAGGTGACAAGCTTCAATATACAAGCTTAAAAAAGACAAGCTTCAATAAGACAAGGTCTTGTCTGCCGATTTCAAATAAGTCCTGCTTAGAAGAACATGATGATGTTAATATTACTACGATATGGTCAACCAACACAAAGTTATTCATGATTGTTTTGCTTAAGCTCCTGAACTTAAATTTGAGATCACCAACGTTTTTTCTCATTATTTTTTATTGCGTTTTTCTGGTTTGTTCCTAGCTATCATAGTTACCGTGAAATTTAGGAGTTTCTTGATCAAGGTTCTATATTTTGATAACTTGACCTTTGATAACCTCTGGTGACCTCATTATTGACCTGAGCACAAAATGCTCTATGTAACTTCGAATATCCTTCTCGAGGGCCTTCGAAGTCCTTCTGGTGTCTTTCTAGCCCTTTAAGATTTCGAGTTAGCTGGGTCCTTTTGACCCCCACCAGGGCGAAGTTGTCTCAGGCCCAGGTTACAACCGTGCATCACTCAGCTTTCTCCTTTTTTTCTTTGAACTATAAATATAATTCAGCGGCGTAAAATCTCACTTTTGCATGATAAATTATTTTATATATTATTGTTATGCAAACTTTAAGTGAAACTTGTGCAAGTATGTTTCGAAAACCTCCACAGCTCTGGAAACGTGCCTACTAGTCACTTTGTTCACTGAACGATGGTTTCTTTACTTCTTGGAATGTCCGTCATCACCAAATAATTCATTATCAATTGTTTAATCAATTGTTTACTATCCACGTATAAAATAGTTACGATTTTGTCATTAGTTTATGGTATTCTTTTTATCTGATCGATCAGAATACAATGATTGAGTAGTTATTGAGAGATCTGATCAATCCGTAGATCACGCGCCGTTGGCATCAAAGCCTGTTAAACACTCCTTGAGTAGAGAATGGGTCGCTCTGCTTTGATGATTTATTGGTAGTTGTGCGCACTGCGCTAACAATGTCAAGAAGAATAAGATTGGTAACAAAGCATAACGTTTCATGCTGCTAATGCTGCTTATGAAGCAGATAAAGCAGTGAAATCAAAGTAAAAATACTCATTAGTTGACAAGTCTCACCAGAAGCAAACATTTCAGTAACTAAAAATTGAAAAGTTTTGTCAGTGACCACACAGGTACCTGAAACCCCTCGAACGGCACAAACAGTCGTTACTTGGTACCTAGTGCATCACGCACAGTACTTACTTAAAACGAAGTTTTGCAGTATTAAGTTGTTGACAAATGCTTCGGTCTGGTTCCTGAAATATGACCTGTGATAAATATAAATATATGTTTTTTTCCAGAGCGAATACTTACAACATCGCGATAAAGGAGCATGATCTTATTTCATTTGAAGATTCGCAGGAATCGTCCAAATGAAAGGCACCGCTCGATTTTAATAGACGATCATCGACTATCTGTAACTACGGACCAGATGTGACACTCCTTGACAGAAAATTCACCCGTACGAAAACCGATGAAAACGATGTGTTTGATCGACAGCTTATCAGCGATATCAGACCGAGTGCATTAGTTGATTGCTGAACAGATAACAAGCAATAAGTTGTCCACCTCGCAGTTTTCTTCTCGTAACTTCGTGAAAAGTAACTTCGAGATTTCTTCTCGAGACGTTCGAACGCGTATTTATAGACCTATTTTTCTAGACGCTTATTTTTTGCGTATTTCTAGACCTGATTAAATTTCCACTCATTTTGGGAGAGCAATGCTCCTTAAAAGGGTACAACCCTTGCCTGTAATTGAATGATGCATGCCGGTCTCAGCTACGAATTACGATAGATATTCTGCCTAACCATTTGACCATGTACACTGTACAGCATTTAACCATTCCTTCCACTTCCGGTGATCTCTGTGGCATTTGTATGACCTTCTGTTAAGTCTCAGTCTGATGATTTGTGGGTCTTGTCCAGCAGATTCCTGCGTTGACCTTCCACACTTGATAAGATTCTTTGGCATTCAATTCCAAGAAGCACTTACATATATTATAAATTCGCCTTTTGTTTTAGTTCATATAAATTCTCTAAATTAAAAAATCGAAACTTAGCATAGCTGCTCATTGCCAAGCGGGCACGAACCACCCGTGAAACGGTGAAGTTTCTCGTCAACTTACCAGACAAATGTACATTTGACCCGGCCCGGACTGACACGGCCCGACAGGACACGGCCGTACAGACGCTTTTCGGAAGCTAATAACTTTGAAACCACTGCTGTGATTGATATTATGATTTCACCATTAGATAAGTTTCTCATTTTTTCTGGTATGGAGCGTTCTGATAGCCCGGTGGTACATACATACCACAGAGCGTGGCACGCGCAAAAGTGGGGCAGGTCAAATCTCTGATTATAGAGGAAAATCGTGCCTTATGATAGACTTGCTTCCTTAAACTGGACCACATATTTAGGACCATGGTAGGCGATTATTCTGGTTTTTGTTTGTTTTTATCTTTCCAGTTATGCAGTTCTTTTATAAATGACTCGCATTTATTGATAAAAAATGTTACGCTCTTTCCGTCCAAAGTCAAGTACAAACATCTTATAAGTGAATCCTTAAACGTAGGCAAAACCTAAACCTATTTTTTAGATATAGTGAATTTAGTGACGTCACTTATTACGAGTTTGACACTAAAATCAGCTTAACTTTAACAGACCGTATAAATGCCACATTTTGTATAGCAAAATGCAATTTCAAAACGTAAAAAGCTCACAAATAGCAAAGGATACAAGATGGCCATCTTGAATTTGTGGAAATTGTAGTACTATATATATAATATAATATATATATATATATATATAATTATATATATATATGTAATATATATATATCATATATATATATACGTAAGAAATAACCAGGAGACTCCTGTTATCTATGATCTGCCTTTGTTATCTGTATGGATATATATATAATATAATATTATATATATATATAATAATAGTATAATATATATATATATAATATATATTATATATACATAATTAACAGGAGAGCTCTGTTAATCCTGTGATATATATATTATATATATAGGTATATAGTATAGAGGTAATATGACACAACAGGAAAGCAACACATATAAATATGTGTATATTTTGTGTGGTATGTGTATATTTTTGGTATGTGTTATATGATTTTTCATACTTGCATGGTGCTGATGAAGTCCTTCGTGAAGAAACGCGTACGCCTATATGTTTTGCTTTCCCCCTGTTGTGTCATATAGCCATAATTGTCCCTGGATATTACATATGATATATATATATACTATATAATATATATCATATATTATAGATTATATATTATATATATTAATATATATATAACCACTAAGTATCAGACCACTCGCCACCTCGAACAATCGGCCGGGCTGCCATGCCGCTCCCTCCAAAGCCTCCAGAGTCATGAGTCGGAGACCGTCAGAGTCAGAGTCGGAGTCGGCAGTGCTGAGTGGACACGGCGCGTTGGACCGCGTCCAGTGGCGTCGGGTGCTGTTGTCTCAGGCGTCTTCCTCTCGACCGTACACACGGCGCCCCGCTCCGCCACGCCCTGCCCCGGTGCTCTGGCCCGCCGCCAGCTGGCGCGTCTCCCAGCGACCAACTGGAGGGGGAGGGGGCGGGTCACATGAGGGGCCTGACGCTGGCCGGGCCCGGAACCGTTAGTGGCGCAGGCAGGGTCAGAGCCAGGGCTGCCATCGCGCAGTGAGAGGTATTCTGGGAACTGGCTCAGTCGGCTCTCGATATATCGGTGGGAACAATTAGCGCCCGAGTTCGTTCAGTCCAGCTGACGATTCGGACGAATGATAGTACCCATGCTTTTTCATTTAGCATTTGATACATGCAAATATTGTTTGGGAATTACGGAAGTGGCATTGGCATTGCCTACAGAAAACCTGGACGTCCTTATCCTAAGGATTTTCTAGTGATTTGTTTGGTCTTCCAGCTTCATGGTTGGATGCATATTTTTATATGATGACTGACTATATTGGGATCTCTCAGAACGGGGACGACATTGCAGAGTTTTTAGCTGTTTGAAATATCTGACACGGGACAGTTAAACGTAAATATATAGTTTGCTTCTTACTACAGAACAAAATACTTGCGCCAGCCAAACCGTTCAATATTTTTATGTACAGAGATTATGGGCGTCGCCACCAACACTAGGGAATTTGTCCCTGGTAATTTTCAGCCATCCCTAATATGGTCCCATGTTTAAGTGCCCGTGCACTTGGATTTGTTCCTAATAATTCGACATACGTCCATAGTAACTCAGAAGCCGTGGAGACCTCATTATCAGGATTCGCAATTAAACATACAACATACAATTAAACATACATATAAGGTACATACATATGTGATGTCACACTTCTTTTAAGAAAAAAGGCCAGAAAGATACAAAAATAAGATTTTGGCATTATGCCATTATAAAGTTTCAACTTAGCATATTTGCAGACACACGGACACTCGCATCATCTTATTATCTTTTCACTCGCCCACATTACAAAATTAGGCATTACGTGAATATTATATTACTACAATTGGAAATAACATTTACAA
>VOPJ01001721.1:0-34177 GCA_014673585.1 Semibalanus balanoides | reverse complement strand
GGGTAATATTTACCCCCCCTACGCCGCGCGTTCGGCTGGAGACCCCTACGCCGCGCGGGTTAAAGTTTAACTAATTTTTGTCTCAAAATCGTTTATAGTGACTATATCATGGCTAAATTGATATATTTGATGTGACTAAGTATGACTAAATTCGATATATTTAATCAATTTCGACGAAATTTGTTTATTTCGCACATAACACGTACAATTGATGTACAAGAAGGTACCCAAAGTCTCACGCCGATAGCTCTTATCGTTTTTAAATGATTGCAAACATTTGACAGGGGGCGTTAAACGCCCCCCCAGTCAATGCCGGGTTTAAGTACAGTTATACATACAAAAGGTAAATATAAAAGTACATTACTGGTTTAAAACAAAAAAGTACATCAAAATCCTCAAATACAGATTTCTCCCGGATTTGACCCACATTCCCGTCCAAGTACCCGTCCAGTGCTGGCTGAAGCCCACTGGATTGAAAATATTAGCCCGACCTAAAACCTAAAAAAGGTCCATGTACTTTCGATGGAGCTTGTCTCGAGACATCTAACGTCTTTTGCTGCTTATCGCTACACCGTGTGTTTTTTAGATCTTAGCTAGCCGGTGGCTTCCCCTCCCCCGGCAACTTGTGACTGGCGCAAATCTCGGCATTGTTAAGGTCAAAATTAATTTAATTGTTTTGTTTTTATTAAAAATTATGCGTCTGCAATGCCCTGCCCCACCATCTGTCTTGGTCTGTCCCATATCTGTCTTGCCTTGCCTTCCCTTCCTCTATCCTGCTTGCCCTGCCTTGCCCTTCCCCGCCCTGTCCTGCAATGTCCTGCCTGTCTTGCCTCTGTCCCACGTCCACTCCACCTCTGCTGCCCTGCCCCGTCCTGTCCCGCCCCGCCCATGTCCTACCCCGCCCTGCTTAACCCGCGCCCCACTGGGCCTCTGCATTTCCTTCGCCCGACTGGGGGGAGGTGTTTGAACACCCCCCCCCCTCTAACTCGGCTCCTATGGGACGTAGACCAAAACAAAAAAACATTGTTCGAACCGTTATCAGAAATCATTTCGAAACTATTTACTTTTTTGCTGACGCCAAAACTCAGGTAACCAGAGGTCATCAAAGGTCAAATTTTCCAGTTTTAGGACATTGCTCCAGAAACCCCCAAATATCTCAGAAAATATGCTATCTAGAAACAAACGTTCAATAACAATCGCTAGCTATTGAAATTGTCAATGGCAAGAAGGTTCTCAAAATTTACCTCAGGTCAATAGTTTAGGCTCTAAAAGTCATTAAAGTAAAAATGCTGATTTCTGGCAAAACATACTTTCGAAAATAACTTCTTACCTAATACCGATAACGCAATACTGTTTACACCATCGTGTTTGTTTTGTAAAGGCGCTTTTAAATATATCAAGTTTGATCATGTAAGGTCAACTTTAAAAAATGAGATCAGGTCAAGGTCAAGTGGTGACCCAAGTAGGTCATGTTGCAAATCAGGAGATGTGTCTTGACGAGACAAACACACTGGTGAAAAGTTAACTTCTCTAATCTTCATTAATGTTTTAGAGTTATTGACGAAAAGGTGTTGGTGACCTCGGATGTCCTCAGATGACCCCGTAAGGGTCCCTATGCAAAACCTGCACTTGGATCATACATAATATCCTATTATAACATTATCCAGAAGGGAATGGACTGATATCGTCGAAAAAGAAAGCATTTTAATATTTCTCCATTTACTTATAAATTGGAAGGTCACAAAATTGATCCGACTTCAGGTCACCGATATAAAAAATCCGAGATACAAATTTTGTAGATACGGATGACTTGATGTAATCCTACATGTTTGATATCGATCCGTTAGAAACTGTGGTCATGGCACGACCGCAAACTTTTTGGTAGGTGGGGTCACTTGATCTGAACTGGTGACCTGACCTAACCCGATACAAAACTTGATTTTTCGCAAAATGTGCGAAAGGGATAGATGATTAGTTACGCCAAATTTGGCGGCGCTACGCGCCGCCGTTTTTTCGTTATCTTGATAAAGCAGGAAGATGTTGTTCAAATCCCCCCCGTGCGTGGGGCGAAGGTGTTCTGCTGTTGCTCCTGTTCTGCCCGTTACCACCGTCCTGTTGACTGCCCTGCCCAGTGGCGCCAACACAGTTGCTGCATTGGTGTGCTCTCGGTTAGATAAGTCAAGGTATATTAACCGATACATAGCGAAAGCTTCGGTCAAATTCGCGATTTCTATAGTCATGACTAAATAGTATAGCTTTAATAGCAATATAAGTCAACTTGGCTAAAATTTACATTGTCGATGAAAGGAACTGTTAAATATTTTCGCAGTGGGCAGAATCCACAGTTTTGGCAAAACATCACTAGTTGAATGTTGACGGTTGTCTCAATTTTAGGGGTGGCAATGCCACCCCTGCCCCTATGGTGGCGCCGCCACTGTAAAGGAGAACGGTTTTGCGATAGAAAATATGAGGTATTTTGAAGCGTTGTGTAGCTGTGTTATGTGTACACTGTACATGATCAATTGATGGATTTTTTTGCATCAGATCAGAGCGTTATTGTTCGAGACCACCACATTTCATCCCTACATGTGACATATCTAACTTACTATTAAAAAGTTTGTCATTCTGTCTGTCTGTTTGTCATCCAACTTTTTCCTTATGCCTATCATAAATACGAAATATCCTGTAGTTTCGACACATTAGCATTCAATTGTGTATAATAAGTCATTTTGTAGATCGCACGACAACATGTGTGTATATTATTCTGCTTCGTATATTGCCCAGCATCAAACCGTCCTCTTACAAGTGAAGATAATGTCTGACGTTAGAAAAAAAACACGACACAAATTCCACCGATAATACCGCCGTCCGCCCTCTGATGAGTGTAACTTGAACTATACGCAGCCAGCGAAGCACGGATTGCAGTTTGTGCACACTAAAGCCACCTATATAGAGTGGTGCCGGTGTGCAGACGGGACCGGCACACTCACGCCGCCTGCAGACGGGGCCAGTGAACATTAGCTCAATGCGCACAGCAGTGGCACCTATAGCACGGAGAAGGGGTTTAGCAGTAAACGTAAAAATATAACCGTTCGCACCGAATTAAAAAAGTCTTTGAGTCACAAACCACGATCCCTTGACGGGTGAGTACTCTGGTAATATGACGAATGAAAACGTAAGCATGCAGTCTGTATTCATAGATCGTCCAGCGGAGTGGACGGGTTAGCACTAGTTGGCTTCTATTGAAAAACATTGTTAACATATCTTTCTCCGTTGTATCACCGGCATCCATATCCCTACTTTTATTTTGACCTTTTGCCCTGAGATGGCATTTGTAACTGATGATTTTTGCATTGCAGAGACAACATGTAAAATATGATTGTTTGTATTTTCTCAGTTTACTCGTACGGCACGCACGTAGACATAACACACACGACACGAGGAGAATAAATATAACTATTTACAGGTGCATATAAATATCGTCTCCATCAACGTCCTGGTCCCAACATAAAAAATGACACATCTGGTTACTCAAACACATCGCTGTCATCATCTGGGCATCATGGTCAAATAGGAGGGATCCTGTATTCACCAGAAAAGGAGACAGCCGAGTCTCCAAAATTGCAATCCTCGCAGAAAGGATTTGCGATCGGCGGATTATAACCAGCACTGGATATGAGCTCAACACAGTGGAAAGACTATACTGTGTGGTGTTGAATGGGATTAAATCACTCGAAGGCAAGGACAACACTGGCGTCATCTATCCTCTTGGCTGATGGTGACTTTTTTTCCTTAGAGTCCGTAAGATGTCTGGGGCTCCACCACGCTCCCCTCTTGCCCGGAAGCCGCTCCACCAAGATTGGCCTCTCCCTCGTACTGAAATCCAGACAAAAAGTTGTGATCTGCCCGAGTATTAACACTGTGATCTGCGTGGTTATGCTTACAATTACGTTTTGTTTCTTCATACAGCTTTTTCTGCGTTCTCCCATCACCTTTACAGTTTATGCATGACACGAAGTTCTTTTTGACAATTATTATGGAGACGAAAAAGAACATTATTGACGATCAGAGACTATGTTTTCGTGCTATTTATCGTATAACGTATAGTCTGTGAATTTTTCACCGATCAAATTGTAGCTTATCATTTGTTGACAGCTAATGATAGTTATATGAATTTAGTTTTTACCTGAATATCGACGACGTATCCGGTGTCGGCAGCGACCGAGTAGTTGACGATCTGCATACGACCGTCCGGCCATCAAGCACATAGTTAGGGGAGCCAGAGTGCCTGGGTCGTCGCTCGCGGGTCCTCCTGCTGGCCAAAGGTCGGTGCCGGGTGCTCTCTTCGTGGTCCGTTTTTCAGCAGTGCTACTCTGAGAGAGGGTGTGTACGAGGCCGGGTCCTCAGCGATGTTGCCTGCCGGGTGGAGGGCTTTCGCCCTGAGGCAGCGGTCGTGAGGGAAGAGGCCAGCGTTTGGCAAAGCTGGGTTCGGAGGCTGCTTCTTTCCGAGGCTCCGTATCCGTGGATGGCTCGAGCATAGCCCTGGGGCGCAGCGGTGGCCGCCACCAGCACAGCTGCGAGCACAAAAAGCTGGGGATCCAAGATGGATAGAGCGGGTCAGAAGTGGGGTGCACAGTTCTGACGACAACATAAACATTACCATGATTTATAAGTATTTGCGCCCGTGCTGCAAACGTTGACGACTTCCCTGCTGATGCTGTACCTCCCGTTAACCTGACTCTCGCTCTAAGCCACCACCACTCTCACCTTCATGGTCGTCTCGACTGGAAGTGTGTGTGTGCGTGTGTGTCGGTCTGGGACTGTCTCTGTTGACTGGTGGCCTGCAGGTCAGAGCGGGCCGCTTTTATACGTCGGACTGGCAGCGGCCCAGCCAAGGTCAGTGTCTCGATCCTGGTGGTGTCTCAGGCGGCCCACCATCAGTACCGACAACCCGGAGGTGCATATGTGTGCGTGTGTGCAGCTAGGGGGATTGAACTGAGGGCTAAACCTGATGCGTGTCTTTATCTGAACTCTCAGAAGCAAATATCTAAGCAGCCACACTTATGTATGCACACTTAACTTGTAATTCAGACGGAGTGAGTGAGAACGCGAAGCGTTCGAACGAGCGTAGTCTTACAGATGGGCCAAATTCCGACTTCATCTTGCTTGTTCTCATGCATATCGCATGGGTTGCAGGCAGTGGTGGGCACAGGCCACAGCTAACTGAAAAGTTAGCTTCGCTTGCTAATCCGCTAACTAAAAATATCACTTCTGCTAACGCAAAGCCGCCAAACCGCTAACAAATTATTGGAAGCCATCGCTAACCGCTAAACGCTAACTTTCATCATATTATTTATTATTATTATTATTAACACTTGTTGCTCTTCAACCATCATACACACAATTAAAGAGCTGCAATTTCAACGTTTTAGCCTTGGCTGGTAAAAAGTGCAATCATGGTACATAAAGCCGGTGTCAGAAGATACGGCATCAAGTTTGCTCTGGGGCCGGAAAGGCCATTCAAGCTATCTCGGCCTTTCAAGATTATTGTGATGACAAGCAAGGACTACTTTAATGTGATTTTTGTTGTTAAATCGTCATTTGATGAGAAGGAATTTTATTTTCGTTTGCTGGGAATATGTGGCAGTGTGATCTGCTTCAGCTACAATGCTCAGGTCACGGGGCCTCTTTGTTTCGGTCAGATTTGGTCGGGGGCCAACGAAACCGTTTTTACCAGCCCTGTCTGGATCATCGTTATGACCTTGCACAAATTATTCTTGGTGTTGTACTTATCATGAAAGTCAAGAGTAATTTGATCTATTTTCTTTCGAAACGCAAAATTCGATACGGATATGCAATTTTACCAGTCCTTTTAGATCTGGGAATCCTAGATTATCGTTTACAACCTATAAAAAACTTGTTATATTGCTAATTGCAGACATTCTGCAACTCAGGAACGGCTGGGCCTATTTTCTTACGGAAGGCAGCATTGATTCGGTGTTCGTGGTTTCATGGTCCGTTTCAAAATGGTGACCCTGGATCATTGATATGAGCTTAACAAAAATCAAAAGCACTTATGTTTGGTATTATGCAGCCATCCTGAAACTCAGAAACGCCTGGAGCGATTTTGTATTTCAAAGTCACCATTTTATTTGGAGTATGCGGTTTTACCAGCTGTTTCAAGACTGGTGACCCTGGATGATCGTTATGACCTTAAACAAGTTTAAAAAACGACATGGATTTTCTGATGGGATATTATAACGTGATGCTTTAATAGCTATCTGTTTAGGACTAGGTTTCCAGTTTCCGCACAATATGAGATGATCAATGGGGGATTCCACGACAAATCGACACAGTGGTAACAAGCTACATCTTGGATTTTTATTAAATTTGGTTCAGTTGGAAACTGGGTGCCCAAAAACGCCAGTGCAGATTTTAACTCGCTCTGACAAACGGCTATGTAGATTTATTCTGCGGTATTTTCACCAGGTCAGACAAAAACATTTTTTCTTCAATGTTTACTTTTTTAGTTTAACAAAGCTATAAACCATTCGACTCCGCTAGAATTGAATAACATTCTGGTAGTTTTTATTTGTGTTTCGTGTTACTCAAACTTGTTATTTCATTTGACCTTGTGTGACGTTGCGTGACCTTGACAAAAGGATACCTTTGTATTTCTCCCCTTTCTTAAATTGACCTCAGGGTGTTATCTGGTCGAATGCAAAAAATACGGATATTTTTTTTCTATAAATGTCATCAATTTCTGTCCAAACAATAGCCCTCGCCCTGGTGGGGAAGTCTTTTTTAACCCCCCCCCCCTCCTAAGCGCTTAACGAGGGAAATCTAAATAACATGCCAAAACACTAAATTGAGCTCGGATGTCAGATCACGATTAGGTCAAACATCAAAAACAAGTATTTTTGTTTATGATCCATACATTCCATCCAAAGCCTTCGATTGCAACCATAATCACCCAAAGTGATCTCAAAGCTATGATACACATCCTGCATGACCTAAAATGAGAATGTTGGCAAAGATCAAGGTCAAGTTTAGATCACAAAAAGTCACTATGCACACAATATGTACGAAAGTCATGATACAAATGTTTTATTGACAATTTTAAGCGTATAATTCAATAGTGATAATTAATTTATCACTTGACGTCATGCAAATTAAGTTATTCTCAAGCTAACGTTAAAGTAAAGTAACAGAATGTCAAAAAGTTAATTTATACAGATAAATAAAAAAGGTGTTTTTGATAGTTTGGACCAGTTTTGTCTCAGAAATACAGTTTTGTCATTTATTTGTCGATATCATGTCAACTGAAGCCTTAAACGTGATTTCAAAATATAACGTTATAAGTTAGCACTTAAGATGCAATCTCCAAACACAAATTATGAATCATTTTTAATGTTGTAATGGTAGTTGTTCGAATATGTTCTCTGGCATTTTTTTTGCAAACTTTGATTTTGTGGTAATTGTGTTTTTTGAGATTGAAGGGGTCAACAAAAAATCCGAGACTACAATTTTATACTCCCTGCTATTTTTTATATCAACAAGTTTTCAATTGCATTTTGCTTAACCCTCGCACCGACGCACTATGGGCCACAAGCCCGATCTAGCCCGCCATAATCGATCGGAGGGATTCTGTTCATTTCGATATGAGAACATACACTTGAAAATGTTTCAGATGACCATGGACTAAAAATAAATGATAATTAGTTTTTTAGTGGCATCACACATGGAGGTATAAACGCACCGAAAACACGGAACTTTGTACGAAGCTTTACAGCAGGGAGTCCGCTGCTCTCGAAAACGATGTATGTTTACGATGTAATGACGAATGAGATAGAACACAATGTTTAAAATGTGCATGTTTTTAAGTTAAAATGGAACCTTGGCTACACTGTGAAATCAAATCTAAAACTAAAAGTAGTGATTTTCCTGCTTTAAATGACAATTTGTGTTGACACAACAAAAATGTCAGCAAAAACTTGAATGCAGTTTTTCTATAGAGCCGATCTAATGAATAACACACGATAACACGGAAAGTACGGCATTGGTTAGATGCACCCTCAATGGTTTTGGCTTGCTGCAGGCATGTCAAACTTCCTGCCCCAACTGTGCAACCCCGCACCCAAGCGTGGTGAGTGTATTATTTCTGCCGCCCGCCGCGCGCGCAGCCGCTTGCCGTGCCTGCGAGGGATGCGGGAGGGTGGGACCCCCTGTTAACTTCAAATCAAGCAACATTGAGCAACACGGTTAAAAAACCAGCATGTTGCCAGTCATGTGAGGCATCTAACGGTATGCAATGTTTAGGTTTAAAGCTAACGATTGACCTTCCAGGTCAAGTGAATGACCTCAACTCGACCACTTCCAGAAATAACGATTTTGCTCTGTGTGGAACATCACACGTCATAAATGCAATAAATGTGAATAAAAGTCATATACCAGTCAAGTTTTGCATCAGAAATAACTAAAATTATTTATTTGTGCGTATCTTGTCAAAAAAGTCAATAAAAGGTGATTTTCACAAAATGACGTTATGAGTTTCTTACACTTAGGGAGCCATCACTCAGTCAAAAATAAAGAAATTGCTCTTAAATTTGGTTTAGATATTTCTCATACCGAGTGCTTTCACATATGTCTCGTGTTCTTAAACATTTTTGGAAATTTTGATTTTGTAGCAATTTTTCCTAAAAATACAATTTTATTTTATTTTGGGGGTCAAAAAATAAAATTATGAAAATCCAAGATCACCAGTTTCAAGAAAATGCAGTTTTCTATCTTTTGTCGTTTTCGGTTTGTAACTTGCTACAAAACTCTATTTTCAACGATTTTTCCAACATTTATCGTCTTTCCACCAAAATGACGTCACTAAACGTCATATCTGTCAAAGCTTCTCAACCACATTTCAATGCAAAATCTTGAAGCATAGTACGAACTTGTTTGTTTAACTTCGCTTACTGCCAAAAATCGTCTAGCACAGATACACTTTTATGCAGTTAGAGGTTGTGTAAGAAAACCCTCAGGGGAAGTCGCTTGAGAACTCCCGTACGGCGGAGGTTAAAAACAAAACATGAAAAAAAAACACGGATTATATTATCTGGAAACCAATCTGGACGACTAGCCTAGATACCGAATATTCAAAGCATCATCTGTATTTTTTACTGATTTGTGCCTCCCTAAGTACAGTCGATGGAATCAGGAATTTGAGGCAAACCAAACTTAAAAAAGCCCACACCAATGACGGAGCGCTGACACAAAAAAGGTCATAGGAGGTCAATATTCAGTTTTGGCGGGCTAGATCGGGATTCTGGCCCCATAGTGCGCACGGGAGGGGGGGCGCATATCCGCCCCACAGGTTTTTTCCGGTACTAGCAGAAAAACGGCGCACGCGAAGTGCCGCAAATTTTGTAAGCTTTTGGGCATCAATTCCGCCACACTTAAAAAAATACTTCCTAACTTCAAGTCACAGTTGTCAGGTCACATTAAATGAACCGACTCAAGTCACTTTTTGTTAAGTTTGACATCTTGCCGAAGCCCACAGTGTGATCCAAACGTTTCAAAACTCACCAGTGTGTAATAAGGCCTTCGATATCTACAGTCGCTTATCTTGTATTTTTTTTTTATATCTGTGACCGAAGGTCATGTCAATTTTATGAGCCGCCATCATATAAGGCTATGGGAGAAAATTGAAATTGCGCACCATCGAACAAAACCGGTAAACTGTTGGTCAGTTTTCATCCTAATCACTATTCTGAAGCAAATTACAAGGAATGCAAGTTCGTATTTTTCTTCGCGTTGACCTCGTCTCAAGGCAAATCCAATGTGCCAAAAAAGATCATATGGTTTTTGTACAATAACTCATGTTCTACGTAAGTAGCAGTACGTGGTTTTTCACCATTCTGTTTATCTTGTCAACCTCCATCGATGCATAAAAATTGGGACTTGGACCTTGACATGACCTCAGTCAGGTCAGGTCAGTTTTTTTAGTTTGACCTAGCTAGATCAAACGATATATGGTTCGATGCCGCCGTGATGTGAGAAAACACATTGTGGCAAAGTGACTGCTCTACCTTTAAAACTTAAGAAGTAATAACAAAAAAAACTTTTTCAGTAAAAATTTAAGCATTTGACCTATCCGCGAGCCTCGGGAGCCTTAACTATTGAACCGATCTTCCAATCTGAGGGAAATTTAGGAAAAGAGTGTTTCAAGCAGTAATTTGCAGTGCTTTTTTCGGATTGCTCCGAGCTATGTTAGTTACGAGCTAAGCCCCGGATTATGGGAAGCAGTGCTCCAATTTACAACGAAATATGGGGAAAATTTGACATTTTTTGACCTCTTTGTTGACCTCAATATTGACCTGATCAAAAAAAATTAAAAGTATTTTCGCGACGGTAGTACTCGTTCACGGACACCTCACGCCGCTTACCGCTTCTCGCCTACGTTGCGTAGTTTTGGAGAATCTCTGGGGGGGGGCGCGTTATCCGCCCCCGTCGTTCGAAGTTGGCTCACAACCCCCCGTCGGTTGCGAGGTTAACATATTGCCTTTGTACGGTCTGTTAAAGTTTTAGCTGATTTTTCCTCCAAATCGTGTATAGTGATTGACTAAGTTCCGCTAAGCAGTTACCCGCGCCGCGGCCGGGGGGGGTTTAGACCACCCCCTCATGTTTTTCCTGATTATCGGGGAAAACGGCGGGCGCGTAGCCGCCGCCAAATTTTCAGAGTACTGTTCGATCATCTTTTGTACAGCTTTCAAAAAGAGTCTTTGGCAATAGGTCATGTCAGTCAGGTCACCAGGCCTAGTCAAGTGGACCCACCTCTCGAAAAAGTTTGCGGTTCCACCAAAGCCACAGTTTTTAGCAGAATTGGTTTCCGTACTTAAGGATTTCATAAGAAGCATGACTATCCTAACGTTGGATATCTCAGGATTTTCGATATCAGTAACCTAAGGGCAGGTCAATTTCCTGACCTCCCCATTATAAGTGAATGGGAAAATAAACAGTGCCTTCTTATTCTGCAAGTATGCATTGGAATCAGGCATGATTATTTCAGAATGCATGTTTCTTTTAGCTCATCTTGAATGACCTAGGTGCGATGTTTCTAAAAATCTCTACAACGTCATTCTGAGGTCATCTGAGGTCATCAGCAATGATTCAATAAACTTCTGATATGAATGAAGATAGAGACGAGCGGTATGACACAACGTGTATTTGTATGCGTCTGTCCGCGTCGCCCATACTGCAACATTGCCTATCTGGGTCACCAAATGACCTTGACCTGAGGTCAATTTTTGAAGTTGACCTTACGAGGTCATCATGTAATGTTCCAAAGCGTCTTGACGGAGAGAAACACGATAGTGTTAAAAGCATTATGTGTCAGTTTTAGATAAAATGCAGATTCAGGGAAAACATATTTTACCAAAAACTGCATTTTTGACATTTTTGATGACCCTCTGGAGCCTAAAACTATTGATCGCGAGCTCAAAATTTGAGGGACATAGGTGCAGATTGCCCCAAATGCAAATATCTATCTAATTGTTCTTAACTTGTTTACTCCTAGCTTCATAGTTTCCGAGATATTTTGTGGGATATCTGGAGCTATGTCCAAATCTGGAAATTGAGAATATTGACTTTGATGACCTCTGGTGACTCTATATTACCTGAGAAAAATTGCTCACCGGAAAATATTTCCAACATCCCTTTTGAACGAGCTCTTCGAACGCGTACTTATTTGGGTTATGTCTAGTTCCATAATGGAGCCGAGTTAGAAGGGGGGGGGGTGTCGAAACACCCCCCCGGCCCGAGGACGGTGCGCCGAGCAACGGCCCCGCGCGGCGTTAATCACATATCGACGAAGGTTGGATTTATTTTTCGGCACATCAGGACGTAAATTGATGCACAAGAAGGCATCCGAAATTTCACGTCGACAGCTCTTATCGTTTTTGAGTTATAACGAAAATTCGTCAGGGGCGTTGACCCCCCCCCCATTCAACGCCGGGTTAAAGTACAGTTGTAAATACAAAAGTTAGATATAAAAGTACATCACCGTTTTAAAACAAAAAAGAACGTCAAAATTCACAAATACATATTTCTCCCGGATTTGAACCACATTCCCGTCCAAGTTCCCGTCCAGTGCTGGCTGAAGCCCACTGGATTGAAAATATTCGCCTGACCTAAAATCTAAAAAGTTTAGTATACTTTCGAAAGAGCTTGTCTCGAGATATCTAACGTCTTTTGCTGCATATCGCTACACCATGTGTTTTTTAGATCTTAGCTTGCCGGTGGCTTCCCCTCCCCCGGCAGTTTGTAATTGGCGCGAACCTCGGCAATGTTTAGGTCAAAATTAATTTAATTGTTTTGTTCTTATTAAAGTATTAAATGTCTGCGATGCCCTGCCCCACCATCTGAATTGGCCTGTCCCATATCTGTCTTGCCTTGCCTTCCCTTGCTCTATCCTGCTTGCCCTGCTCTGCCCTTTCCCGCCTAATCCTGCCATGTCCAGCCTGTCTTGCCTCTGTCCCACGTCCACTCTACCTGTGCTGCCCTGCCCCGTCCTGTCCTACCCCGCCTGCTAATGCCCTGTTGTTGCTTGCCCGTTACCGTTCCGTCCTGTTGATCTTGCCAACTGCTCCAGTGGCGCCAGCACAGTGCTGATGGCGTGCTCTATCGATTTACGTTAATAAAGTACAGATATTGTTACCCGATGTAACAGGAGCTTGAAAGCTTCGGTCGAATTGGCGATATTTTACAGTTAAATGTTGACGGTGGACTGTGGAGTTTTAGGGTGGTTTAATGCCACCCCAGTAAATCACGGCAGGGGTGGCAGTCTTGCACCCCTGCCCCCTATGTCACATGGTTGCGCCGGCCACTGTAAAGGGAGAACGGTTGAGAATACGGAAAAAAAAATTTATGAGATGAGTTTGTTTGAATTAGAGCATGATGTACATGTACAGTTGCCGCAAAGTATCGCTACCCCCTGCTGGCGCCTGACGAACACTGGAGCGGTTAGCTGTAGGCCGCGTCACACCTCGGGTCGCTCAGCCAGTCCATTCTGACCGCCCACAGTGACACGGCGAGTATTACGTGTTATGAGCGTAGTCATATTATGAAAAATGCACGACCATGCTGACTAGTTATATAATATGACGTGACCTGAGCGCCAGTTAGGGTCACTATGGTCGGTGGAGGAGCTAGTTAGGAGATCACGTTGGGCCAACATCTCGGCTAGAAATTTTCTAAAATTGCGATATTACTGGGAAATTTACCTTGAAGCGGCCGTGCTGAACACAGGCATTCTCGTTTTCGGTTATTAGATGCTGGCGGTAGTAACAATAGGTGATGTGTAACAGTAAGATCCCACAGGATCATACAGGTCATTTACACACCACATTGAGTTAAAAGCAACGGCCAGAGCGAGAGACGACGGAGCAGACGAGAGCGAGGCTCAGTAGCTCATTATACCTTCTTAGTAATACCCAGTACCGTAGCCTCTTAAACCTATATATGTATATAGTGATATTATCAAGAATAGTATATATATTATATATATTTAAAATGAATATTATAATATATATTGTATATATTATATAATAATATTATATATATCATATTATAAATATATATATATATATATATTATATATATATTCATATATATAACTTAATAGAAGTAGTATAATATGACTATAAAATGGAAAGTATTAATGGTATATATTACTATTATAACCAACCTAATCCCATACTATTATAACTATATATACTATCATCAGAGCTATATACTATTAATTATATAAATATATATCCCTGTACCTACATATATTTTATACTATGGTAGCAGCCTAATATTATATATTACTAATATAATATATATAGCTGCGCCGAGCTAGTATATATGCGTAATTTATTACGTTATATATATATATATGATGAGAGAGAGAGATAGAAGATCGCAGCAGAAGACGAGAGGAGCAGAGAGAGCGAGTGACAACGATTACAACGAAAGACAGCGAGAAACAAAGATGCAAGCAAACACGACGAGACACGAGACATACTGAGACAACAGAGGACGAGACGGAGACGGAGAAGACGAAGAGAGCGACTATATAGGTCATATAGATATAATAAGTAATACATACAACTATTATAACTATTATAATATATATATTATATGTTTATTTATGTTACATAAATCCCATAAATGCTATTGCTCTCCGGGCTCCCGGTTCCTCTCTCGCTCTCGCTCTCGCTCTCGCTTCTCGCTTCTCGCTCTCGCATCTCGCTCTCGGCTCTCGCTCTCGCTTCGCCTCTCGCGCTCGCTCTCCTCGCTCTCAATCTCTCTCTCTCTCTCTCGCTTCCTAAGCCTCTCAATCTGCGTCCTCTCTCTCTCTTCTTTTTATAAATTTAGTTCGAATGTTCGTGTATTGGATTGGTGCTTCCGAGGTCAGAACCCCAGCTTAAGCAGAGCCTGTTGCCGCTGGTCCTGACCTCACCACCCATCGCTGCAATTTCCTGTTGGCCGGCAGAACTTTAGAGACCGAGAGTTTTACGTGCCCGAATACTGACATGGTATGTCGGGCCACTGTGCGGTCAGATTGATGGCTAGCCGAACGAGGGTGAACGCGGGCACAGGCCTACCGTGCAGTGTAAATCGTCAGGCGCCCAGCACAAGGGAGTGGTAGCGATTACGTTCTGCCCGCAGAAAACTCGTACGATGATCAACCCTAAGAGGAAAGGTTTGTGTATTCAGATCAGGGCGTTATTGTTTCACGAGGACCAACCCCATGATCAATTCAGACACATAGTGATATGGATTAATTGGCTACCATTAGAAAAACCATCGTAACAATTATCCCCGTAGTTTTCCACGTAACATTCATATACGCCACCTATATTTTGACCTTTTGCCCTTAAATGGCATTTGCAAAGTTGTTGATTTTTCATTGCAGAGACAACATGTAAAATGCGATTGCTTGTATTTTCTCAGTTTATGCACGCACGTAGACATAACATACACGACACGAGAAAAATAAATATGACTATTTACAGGTCTATATAAATATCGTCTCCATCAACGTCCTGGTTCAAACAGAAAACATGACACATATGGTTATTCAAACACATCGCTGTCATCTGGGCTTCATAGTCAAATGAGAGGCATTCTGTATTCATCAGGAAAGGAGACTGCCGATTCTCCAAAATTGCAATCCTTGCTGCTCGCAGAAGGGATTTGCGATCGACGGATATAACCAGCACGGATATGAGCTCAACACAGTAGAAAGACTATCTGTGTGGTGTTGGATGGGATTAAATCACTTGGAGGCAAGGACAACACTGGCGTCATCTATCCCCTTGGCTGATGGTGACGTTTTTCTTTAGAGTCCGTAAGATGTCTGGGGCTCCACCACGCTCCCCTCTTGTCCGGAGGCTGCTCCACCAAGATTGGCCTCTCCCTCGTACTGAAATCCAGACAATAAGTTGTTATCTGCCCGAGTATAAACACTGTGATTTGCGTAGTTATGCTTACATCATTACATTTTGTTTCTCAATACAGCTTGTACTGCGTTCCCTCATCACGTTTAAAGCTTATGCTATGACACGAAATTATTGGTGGCAATTATTATGGAGACGGAAAAGAAAATGTTTGACGATCAGAGACAATGTTTTCGTGCTATATATCGTATAACGTATAGTCTGTTAATTTCGTACCTAGCAAATTGCAGCTTAGCAATAGTTGACAGATAATTATAATTATATGTATAACGCTTTTACCTGAATATCAACAACGTATCCAGTGTCGGCAGCGACCGAGTAGTTGACAATCTGCATACGACCGCTCCAGGCTCACCACAAGTAGGAGCCAGACTGCTTCGCCCTCGCGGGCTCCTGTCTGGCCAAAGTCGGTGCCGCTTCCTCGTCGTCACAGACGTACTCGAGTTGTAACCGAGGCCGCTCCTCAGCGATGTGCCTCCGGCCGGATGCTTCGCCCTGGAGGCGCGTCGTAGGAAGAGGCCACGTTGGGCCAGCTGTCTCGGAGGCTCTCTTCCGGGAGCTCCGTAGCCGTTGGACTGGCTTCGAGTCATAGCCCTGGGCGCAAGCGGTTGGCCGCCACCAGCACAGCTGCGAGCACAAATAGCTGGGGACCCAAGATGGATAGAGCGGGTCAGAAGAAGGGTGCAAAATTCCTGAAGATAAAATAATCATTACCATGATCTAGAAGTATTTATGCCTGTGCTGCAAACATAATCGACCACCCTGCTGATGCTGCACCTCCCGTTAATCTGACTCTCGCTCTCTGCCACCACCACTCTCACCTTCATGGTCGTCTCGATTGGAGGTGTGTGTGCGTGTGGGTCGGTCTGGGACTGTCTCTGTTGACTGGTGGCCTGCAGGTCAGAGCGGGCCGCTTTTATACGGCGGACTGGCAGCGGCCCAGCCAAGGTCAGTGTCTCGATCCTCGTGGTGTCTCAGGCGGCCCACCATGAGTACCGACAACCCGGAGGTGCATATGTGTGCGTGTTTGCGGGGAGGGGATTGAACTGAGGGCTGAGCCTGATGCGTATATTTATATGAACTCTCAGAAGCAAATATCTAAGCAGCCTTTTCTTGATCAATTACCGCTCAGAATAATGCATAAAATGGTCACTATTTTCATGGTTTCATCCGCAATGATCGGCATCATTATTTATCTAGAAGAATGTATTTGTTTATATTTCATTCTAACCGGCCTCACGATGCACTATGGGGCAGAATCCCGATCTAGCTCGCTCTATCTCATTCGTCATTGCATCGTAAACATACATCGTTTTCGCGATACGCGGACTCCCTGCTGTAAGCTTCATACAAAGGTCCGTGTTTCGGTGCCGTTTATACCTCCATGTGTGATTGCACCAAAAACTATTATCATATTCTTAGTCCATGGTAAATTCTGAACATTTTCCTTTATGTTCCATATTGAAATGGAACAAAATCACTCCGACCGATTATGGCGGGATAGATCAGGCTTGTGGCCCATAGTGCGATGGTGAGACATTGGTTGCACAGTTTAAACGAATGCTAATGATTTAACTTCGTTAATCATGCACTATATTTAACTGTCAAATTTGTGCTCTAAAAATATGTCATGGCAATTTATATTTTTTACATAATACAATTGGGTAAGAAGGAAATTATTTGCATTCAATGATCCATCTTCAAAGTTCAAATCAAGTTCAAAATATTACTTTTTTACAACCACAAATAATTTATCTGGACATAAATCATCTTTAGAAATATGAATACATTTGAAGACAATTGTAATCAGGTTATCAGATATGTCAATCACAAACCAATTCCTCAGCTTTCCAGCCAACTGCCATCGTCATCATCACAGCATAAGTTAATAGTCTCCCACTATTTATCTCCCACCACTATCCCACTATCCCACTATATGTTTTGTTTATCCCGAACTCCCTTTGCGGGATAAACAAAACATAGCGTCTTGTTTTTGCAAGCTGTTGCTACCAAATGAGTAAGACCTTTAGTTCTGCACATCTGCACATATGTCTCGATTAATCTGATTTTGAAACTGTTTGTGGAGACCAAGGTTTCAGACACGGTGATCCGTGGAAAGTAAGCTTCTGAAAATTTAGTAGGTTCTAGGAATATTCACTACCCCCCAAAATGAATAACATCACACGACAAGACCGGGGAATATCGGCGAAGCAATATTTCTCTCCTTCGTAAAGTTTTAGCTCTTTGTCTCTTCTGTGGCCCTTCAAGCCCCCCCCCCTTAAGGTTCCCTCGGCCCTACAGCCATAATTCGGATTTTGGGGATAAACCCATTTCCACCCGCATATCCACAAAATAAATGTTGGGCCTGATGTAGGCATGCGGATTTTGCCGTGACACGATCGATCTATAAATTGTGAGGCTGGGTTGGACCCCGTCTACTTTCCTCAATAATTTGTTACTATCTTCGACTAGGTATATCTAGTCCGATCACCGGACGTCCATAATGCCCAGCACCTCCAAAGAAGTTATATTCTGTCCGCCCGAGCCCACCAGCACATAGTGGTTAATGTTCTTGAGCCAATAGTGGCTCTAATACTCCTTGACAAGAGAATTAAGACGAGGTTTCCTCTAACAATCATCTTTGTGATTCTACCAGTTCCCAGTAACCACATGATTTGTGTGTAGTGGGGGGGGGGGGGTCAGATGCCCTACCATAAGCTTTCGCAGAGCCTGGGTTAAAAACTGTTTAAAAACAAAATTTCCCTGGTAAAGCCGCTTAGATCTTCCTTAAGTAAATGTGGGAATGTTTGGGCAATTTAGATGTACTGGTAAGCTATGGTGCCGGTAGATGCCTGTGCTCCGTTTCAAATAGGTTCCCAATCGTTTTCAAAAATCCACATCACAGGTTTGAACCTTCGATGATGGGTGTGTTTATATAAAGCATTTGTATTTATCTTCACAATTGTATTATTACACTATATTTTATTTCTGTGTTACACTAAAGTATTTTTGTCATTACCACACTTAAAAGGACTGTCCCACCTTCAAAAAATGTGTCAAATGTACGTCGTTTGTGGTGCAAAATATGAAGTGAATGCTCGCTGAACACGATTATGACATTTGTTTCTCACTAAACAGTGCTCAACTTTTTTTTTTTAAAAAAAAAAAAAAAAAAAAAAATTGGGCTGATGACGTCATATGAAGCGATTTTTTTTTGGCGGAAAAAAGAAAACCTTCACGCTGTTAATTAAGTAGGACTAGTGTTTTATGGCTAATGTTATGGGGCAAACAAAGGGGTAAAAACAAAGTCGACTGTAATCAACATTTTACAAAAGAGAAGACTACGGCATCGGCTCACGGCCACCCATTTCAAATACATTGGGGTGCTGGCGATGTTTACAGATTTGCAAAATCAAAACTCGAACTTTATCTGTGATTACGGACCTACAGTGGTGTGTTTTAACTATACCATACATAATTTCAATGCCAAGCACGCAAAATGGCTATCTCAACTAAAATATAATGTTAAGGTGGGACAGTCCCTTTAACATGCATTCGTAGCTATGCATGCATAGGGGTACCGCGGAGGGACGTAGCTAAAGCTAAGGAGGCACGGGTGTCATGCCCCCCGAGAAAACCAATTTACACTAGATGAAATGTGACTCTGCTGACCACCCAACCTTACCCCTCCCCCTCGGTCAACAACATTTTGCTGAGGAGCAAAATATGATTCAAACACTGACGTGCCCTCCCCTGATAAAATCCTGGCTACGTGCCTGCGCTAAACCATATACAACGGCATTTTTTTCAAATTGATCCCCAGTGAAAATTCCTTAACCGAGGCCCTGCCTTGCACGTAAACCGCCTCTTCCCCCATCTTGGTGAGGGACCGCAGCACGTACAGTCTGTCTCAAATGTATCGCACATACTGGCCAGGTTCACACCGGGCGATACCAGCAAGTTTGAGATCCCTGGGCCACGATCCCAACACAGGATCAAGGGGTCGAGGCAGGGAGCGGAGGGTTGGAGCTATTTATATCGAAATGAAGGAGCGAGAGCACCGTCAACGGGGCCACTTTAATCCGGTCTAATACGACAACGATTGTAAATAGAACTAACCAGATAGTATGAGTCAAGACATGGGAAAAAGACGTCACGGGAAATGAAAAGAAAAGATAAAGATTAAGAATAAAGATAAAGAATAAAGATAAAGATAAAGATAAAGATAAATAAAGAAGAAAATATGTCATGTAAATATGGGTAAAATAAACCAAAGGTTTACCTAAAAATTCATTCGAATTAGTAAATTGCGTAAAAAGAGGAGCGTTGTTGTCCATTGGGCACGGATCGAGGATTTCGGTCATGAGGCGCCACATACAAAAAGTTGCGACCTCCGGGTGCGCCAAGGGCACGATCCGGCTTAGAGGGGGAGGGCTAGCGCCCCTTCCCCTGGATACGCACCTGGTCAATAACAACATATAGGAGAAGACAAGAGAAAGCTGCGTTTGTTATTTGCTATTTTTCGACGATATATATTGTATAATGTATATGTTACACAGGCTCGGATACGGGATTTTGGTCAGGGGGGGCGCCCGATACAAAAAGTTGCGCCCTCCGGGCGCACCCTACGGGCGCGCCATAGAAAGGACCCGGTTCAGGGGGCGCGCGCCCAAGCGCCCCCTGGATCCGCGCCTGTTACAGACTATAAGAAAACAGACAGTTTCTAAACTGCCTGAAAACGCTAGGCAGTTTGGAAACTGTCTGACAGTCTAGTCAGTTTGCAAACTGCCCAGCAGTATCAAAACTGCCTAGACACTACAGTTTCGAAACTGCCTGACGATGCACGACTCCAGCCTATGCGCGTGTCTGATGAGTCCAGCTTGGTGCTGCCGGTGATCAGGCGGTATCTACGAATGATGATGCATTATTCTTGCAAGCCGCGCCCCTGTAGTCGCACATAGTCGATATTGAACAATGCACGCATAACCTAACAGATGTCTATGCGCAGTGGCGTATTAACCTGCGTGTTACTGGGGGGCTATTTATAGCCCCCTTCCCGTTATTTTGCAATATCTCCTAAACGAAAAGAGATGTCGTCACCGAACTTTCAGTACCTTATTGCACATCAATTTGACAAATGCTGCTTGAAGAAAAAAGATGAGATTATCATAGATCAAACAGAAATGACGTCAGAGTGACGTCATGTTCTGATTTTTTTGTTGAAAAATAAGGTTTTGCATGAGGGGCATTCCACGACATTTCGACCAGTCGCAAACACCCTCATCACTCACTTTTTGTTCAAAATTGGTGTATATGGTTATCTTGGGTCCTGAATTCAGCTGTTAAAATATTAGCTCGATCTGACCTCAGGTTATCGAGTTATAGCCTCGGGCATTTTGCAGGGTCACGTTGCAGAGCGTTTTCGGAAGGCCCGAAAGACTGCATTGACTAACCAAAAGAAAAATACCTTTTTTAATGGCTGAGTTCACAATGACAATTTGGTTTTCTGATTTTTTGGGTGACCTTGGATGAACCTCGACCACCGTGACCTTGTGACCTTTTTTAGACCTGCGTGTGAACCTCGGGTACACCTCTGACTTTAAATTTTTCACCCTCTCAAAAATACTTCTCAATGTCTTGTCTACAATGCTAACAATAAAAAAGGGCGTTTTTCTCTAATTTGCATATTTCCATCAATATACGTGCGTGTTTTCGAATGACCCCCAATGGGGGAGGATAACTGGCAAAATCTGCCAATCTATGAAGACCCGATTTTGGACGGGGTCTTCACCATTTGATCTGGCGTGGTCCGAACGGTGCGTATATAATTTGTATACACTTTGGTCAACTGAGTCCAGCAAATGGACCAAAACCACCAAACCACCACAATCGTTGCAAACATCAATGCTCGAACCTATTGGACCCGAATTGGGCGGAATTTTTTCACCATTGCGATCCCGAACCGTGGGTTCAAAACGTTGGTATAGAGAGTTTTATCCTTTTTTGGTTCATTCTTAGTGGACCAAATTAAGACAAAACGACAAACAAGTCGTTGCAGACGGCCGTCATGCTTAGAACTATGGGACCGGACTTGAACGGGTCTTCTTCAATCAATCTGTGTGCTCTAAAACAGTGTCTTCAAGAAGTTTCTTATCAACTTTGATTTGAATCTCATTGGACCAAAATTCAGACAAAACCAACCAAAAAATCATTGCAGATGAACGTTCATGTTCGAACAATATGGGTCCAATTGGACCGATCTTCACTATTTCAGCTGGCTTGGTCCAAAAGGGGGCCGCTAAGGAGTCTAATCGACTTTGTCTTATATAAGTGGGACCAAAATTGGACCAAAACCACCCAAACCACCAAAAAAATCGTTTGCAGAGCGACATCATGCTCCAAACCTAATGTACCGATTTGGGCGTTATCTTCACCATTCGATCCGGCGTGGTTAAAACATTGTGGGTAGACAGTTTTTTATCTACTTTGATTCGATCCAAGTGGACCAAATTAAGACCAAAAAACCCTCCAAAAAATCGTTGTAAAAAAAAAAGTATGACGTCATGCTCGAAACTAATTACCATTTTGTGTGGAATCTTCACCATTCGATCCGGCGTGGTTCAAAACGTTGTGGTGGATAGTTTTATCTAATTTGATTCGATCCAAGTGGACCAAATTAGACCAAAAACGCTCAAAATCGTTGCAGATGACGTCATGCTCCGAACTATGGGACCGAATTGGACACGATCTTCACCATTTCATCTGGCCTGTTCCAAAGCAGGGCCGTATTGAGTTGAATCATTTTTGGTCGAATTGAAGTGGACCAAATCGGACCAAAACCACCAGTTTTGTTGGTTTCGGTCCAATTTGGTCCACTTTCAATTGGAACCAAACATCACAGGTCAAACCTAACACGGCACTGTTTTTAGGATCAAGCCGGATCGAATGGCAAAGATCTTGTCCAAATCAGTTTGATAGGTTCTGAGAATGGCATCGTCTGCAACGATTTTGGACTTTTTTGGACTAATTTTGTCTACTTATATTAAACCAAAGTAGATAAAACTCTTATCCACAACGTTTTGGACCACACTGGATCGAATTGTTAAGATACTGTCCAAATCGGTCCCATAGGTTTGGAGCATGATGTCTTCTGCAACGATTTTTGGTGATTTGGGTGGTTTTGGTCCAATTTAGTCCACTCATATTAGACCAAAGTGTATACAATTATATACGGCACCGTCTTAGACTACGCCAGATCAAATGGTGAAGACTCCGTCCAAACCGGTCCCATAGCTTAGCAGATATTTGACCGTTACCGCCTCCCCCTGGGGGTTAATCCGAAACATGCACGTATATAGATGGAAAATTGTACACGTTTTTTACATTGCTATGTAAACGCGGCTATTGACGAGTATTTTGAGAGATTAAAAATTAAAATCAGAGGTGTACCCGAGGTCACACGAGGTCATCAAAAAGAAGGTCACAAGGTCACGTGGTCAAGGTCATTCAAGGTCATGCAAAAAAAAATCAGAGGAAAACTTTGTTTTATTGTGAACTCAGCCATACAAGTATTTTTAATATTTGGTTAAGTCAACTGCAGTCTTTCGGCCTTCGAAAACTACCTCTGCAACGTGACCTGCAAAATGCCGAGGCTAATAAACTTCGATAACCTGAGGTCAGATCGAGCTAATATTTCCACAGCTGAATTCAGGACCCAAGATAATCATATACACTAATTTCGAACAAAAAGTGAGAGATGAGGGTGTAATTTGGATACAAAATGGTCGAAATGTCGTGGAATGCCCCAGGAAACGCTGTCAAAAGTACAATTTACAAGATAACATTAATTGTTATATACAACATGACAGATAATGAACTTGGCTATCAAACTGAAATCTCGGATTTTCACAAATTAATGAAACTCAAAATTTCGAGAAAAAAAAATCAAACAAAATCCGAATTAAAAAAGGAACATAAATGTTCTAAATACAAGAGTGCAATGAATATGTGTAGCAATTTTGAAGTCAATATATTCACAAATTACTAACTTTAAACTTTTCAAAGCCAAAATTCGACCACCTCTACAGCATAACCATGCATACAAATTGCATTTCCGTTTTTTGCCTTTTACTTCTATTAGTATGGAAAAACAATCATTTTTCGCGTTCTAGTAAAAAACGAGCCCATATTCATGTGTTACAACTACTAATGACCGTAATCTGCAGTTTGACCTCGTGACCTCGGATGACCTTGACCTGAACCAGGATCAAAAACAGCTTAGAATGGTAATGAAATACACGAATCATACCGATTTATCAACTGATTATGCGTTTAATATCGCATTTTTGCGCGACGATTCCATCCACGGACTTTGATGACACGGTCAAACATTTTGTCTTTGACGTGACCTGTGACGTCATCGGTGACCCTGATGATAAGAATATTAAGTTTCATTCGACAAATGTAACAGGCCTATCTAATGCCATGTGAATTTTGTCAGATCCGTCCAGTAGTTTTGGAGATCAGAGAGGGCTATAAATAGCCCCCCCCCAGTAACTCGCGTTACAGAATATACCCCAGTAACGCGCGGATCAAAGGGGCATGGAAGACATACCCCCTCCCACTGGTGCCATTGGCGCGCTCCAGAATATGTTGTATCCATTCGGCACGGACACCATTTGTGTGCAAATTTCGAAGACCAACCAAGGAACAAGTTTGTTTTGCTAATAAATAAAGTGGTTTTATAAGTATTGTCTATGCAAGTTCTTCGACAAAATAAGCAAGGTGCCCCCCCCTAAAGCCTCCCTCTTGGCTGATTTGTAAAACACCACTGTTAATGCGTATGGCATACTAAAAATACCACTCTGTTTTGTACTCACAGTATGGTAATAACGGTGAGCATATTCAATGCAAATTTTTTGCAACCAATCTAGGTGACATTGCAACGACGCGCAGTCAGCAGTGTCATGAAATGGGGTCGCTTAGGTGCATAATGAACGGGGTGAAGCACAACGGTAACGGAGTGGGACAGGAACGCCAGTTAAGAACAGAACGGAACGGTTTGGGAATGTGACAACAACGGGAACGGGACGTGGAATGTTTCAAACGGGAACGGAACGGGAACGGAACGGGAACGGAACGGAACGGAACGGGAACGGAACGGAACGAACGGACGAACGGGAAGCGGAAACGGAACCGGAAACGGGAACGGGAACGGAACGGCTTTGGCAACGACCTCCGATTTCTGTAAAAATACTTGTATTGATCATTAAGCCACGGGGACCACGAATCTGGTGCATATGTTTAAATAGCACGTCACAACATTTACTACAAACATAATGTCACAATCCCACCTTGTCATTTAGGTGGCATGAGGCGAGTCGCGTGTCGTGTGGTGTAGCTTTCTACTATATTCTCCCCTTTGCCTCATCGCACCGGCCTGCGGTCGCCGCGCCGGCAAGCTGTCCCGCGTCACCATAAGCTGACCCCCTACCTGGGTCGGGATGACCCAATCCCCTTCCCCCAAGCCAGGGCCGCTCAACCATGTCCGAAGTGGACGTGTCCTGCCCACCTGCTGAGCTGTGCCGATACATTCAAGACAGACTGTAACAACAGATGGTTGACGGTGACAACATCCAGGTTCGCGCCGCGAGCCTTGCTACAGCGTGTGAAAACCGGCCGCCAAGGACCTCCGCTCACCGCTACAGCGCAACCTTGTGCCAACGAGACAACAGCGTATGGAACGACGCGAGCTTCTCAGCGCCGAGCCACCCAGTCGCTCTTGCATCAGATAATAGCATATTTTTTGGGGCAAAAAATATTTAGCTGCGTGTTAATATTTGTTTGGATGGCGAGAAGAGCTCTGTTTAGTATATTGTCGTCATCAAGATGCAGCATCTTGATTTGCGAGACGAACCAAGGCGCTTACAAGCGCGAGAAACACGGGGGGGTAGGTGACCTCGCAGATTGACAGACCACTCGAACTCCAAAGCAGCCGTTTATTAATAGTTGAAACATGAGCTGTCCAGTTGAGAAGAGACGATCAAAGGGTGAGACGAGGTTTTTTCTTCTGAAACGGGGGTAAATCATAGTCGCACGAAATGTTATTTTGAATGTCGGTAAGGTGCGCAGATTTTTGTGGGCTGGCCCAAGAGATCAGTTTGGGTCTTAGCAGCGTTAACTTTAAGTCCGTTTGCTCGGAACCAAGTGTCAAGAGAGGCCAGAACGTTTTCCATGCGTGCGACGATTGTTTGAATTTCAGATGTGTTGCCGCTGACTAGAATTTGTGTGTCGTCGGCGTTTTGGACTACTACTGCATCTTCGGCAAACTGAAGATTTCGTTAGCGAAAACGCAGTAGAGAAGAGGCCCTAAAGCTGAGCCTTGGAATACACCGATGTTGTTGGGCAGCGGGTGGGATTTGTTGATACCATCCAAATTGTCAGTGAGGCTGACACTCTGGGTGTGGTTTCTCAGGTACGCTGAGAACCAAGATGCGTCGATTCCGTGAGCCTGTAATTTATAAAGGAGCTTTGTTGAGTGGTCGATCACATCGAAACACTTGGTCAAATCCAGCAGGCAGAGAACGATAACTTCTCCATGGTCGAAGGTGGATAGGATATGGTCGGATATAAAGTCAGTGCGGCTTAACCGTAGAGGGACGGGGGCAAAAATCGTGCTGGCTAGGAGAAAGGAGGTGGTTTTCGGACAGGTAAGTATAAAGCTGCTGGTGTACAGCTCTCTCACGATTTTGGCAATTGACCAGGGACGATGGAGATGGACGGAAGTGGATGGGTGGTGGTATCACCGGATTTAAGGGTAGGATGCACCAGAGAATGTTTCCAGAATTGGAGGGACGTCCGGAATGGGTATTCTGGAATTGACAATATGTAATAAGTACCTCACCGATCGAGTTCGAGGACCACCATCCGAAACATGTTGGGATGCTGATGCCGTCGTCCCCCCAAACCGACGACCTTCATCCTCAAGACGACTAGCCTGCAGCTCCGCCTGGACAGCAAGCATCAGCTCAAACGCACAGGCAACCGACACGCGCGGTCGACAAGCCACCTCCGGCACATTTCCCGTCCCCAACTTCGCCAGCCACGCGCGGGCCCGACGCTGAGCAAAGTAGCGATTCAGTTCGTCGACTGAAACGTTAGGTCTCTCACGCGAGGATCGCTTACCGCCAACAAAAGGTCCGGTGAGCCGCCACATAGAGTTTCGCCCGTTCTCGCGGATACGTTGCTTCACGTCATCATGACCGTCGCGCCTGATGACAGAGCGCACCGCTCGATTAGCGTCACGGTACTCGGTCGACCCGTGTCCGAACTCAGCCAGCGCCCCACGACAGCGACACATCGAAGCTTTGGTAGCATCTGACACTGTGTGGGCGCTGGGTTCCGGATTTGAACAGTCCTGACTGGAGCATGGGCGTCTATCACTGGCAGAAAAATGGCTACAAAACTATCCCACTTTCCTGTGACCGTGGGGGCGCTAAAAAACGGCACTCTAAAACACGCCTGTGCAGCTTTCAGCTCGCTCTGACAAATGGCTATGGAGATATAGCCTGCGGCATTTTCACCACGTCAGACAAAACACATTTTTTATCAATTTTGGCTGTTTTAATTTAACAAACCTATAAACCATTCGACTCCACTTGAACTGAATAACATTATGGTAATTGTGATTTTTATTTCGTGTGACTCGAACTTGTTATTTTGTTTGACTTTGTGTGACCTTGCGTGACCTTAAAGGAAATAGCTCACCTTGAATTGTTTTTTTTAACCACAATTTGATTATATTTTCAAGTACAACTTCTTTTCATATTGTCAAAAATAGCCATGCATCGCGCCGATTCAGGACAGAAGGACGTACATTATTAATTTTATAAAAACAATATATTTACTCTTCAACGTCAAACTAAAGAATCGATTGGCTCAGACAATCAGATTCGAAAGTACTTATAGCATCTGCCCAGGAGTGTCTAGGGCCTATATTCTTGACATTCTTTATGTAAGGTCCACATTCCTTCGACAAATAGTCAAATATATTCGGCTGGAGAACCTCTTTCAGTCAAGAACAACTTGAAGCAAGTGCGTTTTTCAACACGGGCTACAAAACTGCTATATCAGTTCAAAACCCACGTTGAAGGATGAAGGTGAACTATTTCTTTTAACAAAAGGGTACTTTTCCCTTTCTTAAATTGACCTTAGGGTGATATCTGGTCGTGTGAAAAAAAAGGCGGATAGGTGTTAAATATCAATAATATCAATAATAATGTCATTAATATCCGTTAAAACAATAGTCCTCGCCCTGGTCCCAGCTAACAATTAACTTGGGCACTGATCGGGAACAATGGTTTAATCCCATTGTGCCCGATCAGTACCCAAGTTAATTGTTGGCTGGGGTGGGGGAGTCTATTTGAACCTCTACCTAAGCAGAGGCTCTGCCAAAGGGGAGACGGGGGAGGACGTGTCCCCTCCATCATTTTCATATTTTACCATTGCGCCTACAGGCGTTGCATGGGAAGAATCGACTTCAGAATGCCTCCGCCCCCTAACTTTCGGGAGGTTGCGGCGCCATTGCCCCTGAAATTTTTTCGCGAATAGCGTGAAAATGGTAACGCGCAGCGCCGCCAAATTTGGCATAGCTATTTGGGCATCATTCAAACATTTTTTGAAAGTTTTAACTTCAGGTCATCATAGGTCTGGTCACCAGGTCATGTCAAGTGACCTTAACTCCAATTTTGTATGATGATGTCAAAGCCACAGTGTTTGTCTGAGAGCTTTGAAACCTGCAGATTTCCATAAGGTCATAAGCTACTGAAATTGATTTTTATCGATTTTTGTTGTTAATGTGTCAGTGAACAAAGGTCTGGTCAATTTCATGACCTCCCCAGATAAGCCAATGGGAAATACAAATGCTTCCTTTTCAGATAATATCATTAGATCAGGCATATTCCTTCATATTCGAGTTGTTTTAGCTCATTATTGATGAACCAGATGCAATTGCTGCTCTGTGATCTCTGCAAGGTTAGCTGAGGTCATCTTAGGTCATCAGCACTTTTTTGCCAATAACTATTGGTACCATGCATATTTCTGAAAATACTGTCACTTTTGGTGGACGTATTAGGGGTATATAATGTACGTAATTGCATGTGTTCGATACACGAGCTAAAAGCATAGTTCATTGCAAGTTGTTTGACACCAAACATGTCATTATCGGTCATGTGGTATTACAGCCCGAAGCAAAGAGCTTAAATGGTGCAATTTTACTTGGAGACAAAATCGATCAATTTGACGGCGAGACGCTTCAAAACTATTTTAAAGTTAAGTCATTGCCAGCCAGGAATACTATTCTCTTCCTAACTGAGAAATACCTGCGGGCTGGAAGTATTAGCAACCTCTCAGAAGTCGTGTTCTGGGCAAAACAAGTGGATAAGGCCACAAGAGCAGGTTAACTCTGTCCGCGCGCTCATCGAAAATGACCACAGAAAATACCACCGGCGCCTCGGGCAAGAAGCGGGCTGCAGTGGTTCAACCACGCATATGATTCTCAAAAATGACCTTAATATGTACCCCTGCAAGTTACCTATGAAGAGCAAACTGAGCTGAAGCGACAAGATTGCTTTGCTCGACATTCTGCCATGAATTCCGCATAAATTGCTGGAAACGGTGGTTTTTTGGAGAAAGTGTGTTTCACTGACGAGGCACATTATTTTACCTTGATGGTAGGGTAAACTCGCAAAACAACCGATTCTGGAGCGAAACACCACCAGACGTGGTATCACAACGAGACCCACACCCAAAGAAGTGCACCGCATGGTGCGCATTGAGCAGCATTGGCATCATTGGCCCTATCTGGATTGAAGATGACGAGGGGAGTGACGAGGGAAGTCAATGCAGAACGCTATCGCCAGGTCCATAACAAGTTCTGGATCGCGCTTCAGAGGAGGTGTGTTTTGACACCGTAAACGAACAGTGGTTGCAACAGGATGGCATCCCACCCATACAGTTACCGCTACCATCAGGTGGCTCCAGGATTGGTTCGGAGGATGGGTAATCTTCAAGGGCACCTCCGTCACGTGGCCGGCGAGGTCTCCACATCTCGCTCCACATTTGACATTCCCTGACTTGTACTTCTGAGGTAATGTGAAGTAAAAAACATTCAAAGGTGGTCCCCGGAGCTTCCCGGAGTTCAAGGCCGCTGTCACGGAGATCGTGAGATCAGTGACGGCCCAGAAGTGCCGGAAAGTGTTCGCAAAGGTGTGCCCTCGGGCAGAGATCTGCGTGGCCAGAAATTATGCACATTTCGAACACGTGCTCTAGAACTAGGAACGGTGTACATACAATGACGCTAGATGGTGCATACTAGTAAGGCATGCATGGCATGAAGCAGACGGAGCGAGTTATTTCATTTGTGTCCGGCAACTGATAAGCATAGTTGTTTGATGCAATAGTAAACCAATTCTTACCTGCACCTTTCCTGTGGCAACTTAGTTATTTTTATTTCTGATTCTCACCTGCGGAGGTGAATTCGAAGTCAAAGCAAGTGCTTATCCTGCAACCGATATTCATTTTTTTCTTCTTCTATGGATTGTGAGAGTTTCTTCAGTTGTGTTAAATATTTTCACCTAGCCTATACTATGTGTTATTTTACGGCCAAATTATCAGTGTATACTTTTGCATAATCAGTGCAGTGAAACGGCAGTTATCCCTGAAACCCACGCAATCAAGCAAGCATGATGAAGCCGGATTTTTGCCCATCTGTAAGACTACGTCGTTCGACTGCTTCGCGGTCTCACTCACTCCGTCTGAATAAATTGCAGGTTATCATGGAATGATTTGAGTCCCTGACTATGTATCTGCTGAAATAAACACCAACGGAGGAAGGGAATGAAATGTGTCAGTATTTTCAGAAACACCCGGTAGACGTGCAAATGACACCGCTGTATTTGTCTCGTCAAGCCGCGTCGCCCATGTGGAACATGACTTACCTGGGTCACGAAATGAGCTGGACCTGAACGTTTTTTTATTTGACCTAACAAGAGCACTAGCCGTTTTTACGATGGATTATTTCGCGCGAAATGTTTTAAAACATTTTAAGATGTTTTAAAATGTTTTAGTATGCAAGTTTTAGTATATGATAGGTACAGATAGAAATACGATTCGCTGGCCATTGCTGGGCGAGTCCTTTATGAGTCAAAGGGGGTCAGTCCGTTGAGCGACCAATAGCGTGCCCGGGCATCAATGCTTTGGAATGTTTTGAAAAGCTTCAGTAGGTGGAGATCTGCCATCACATCTAACCTATGCATCATTATCTTGCTTATTACCACCAAACCGTAATTTTGTGACATACTTTCTTACCAGCATAATACAAAATTATGAGAGACATTTGAAGACAAAATCGCATGCAAAAGTTGTGTAGTTAAGGAATGAATAAGTATGCAAAAACTTGCATACTAAAACATTTTAAAACATTTTAAACATTTCGCGCAAAATAGTCCATCGTGAAAACGGCTAATATCAATATGTTTTGAAGTGCATGGGTGAGAAAAACAAGATGGTATTACAACCAGTAAGACGCCTTAAACGGCGAAAGACGAGCGAGTCCGAATAAATCCGCGTCAATTTAATTCTACCGTCCAACGGAGGTTCGTCTTGTGCAAAGCATGCATTTGAAATTATTTTTCGCTATGTGTTGTTTTTTGCCGTCGCAAATAGATCCGAACTAATTCGATTACTTTGAAACTAAATGGTTTTTGAAGCGTTTATTTTGAATTTGCAATTATAAGCTTCATGTTTGTCAGAAAAAATTAATTTTGGGTGGGTATTAGTTGGATTTGATTGCGCTTTACAGCTGCATCATTTTTATCGTCCTAGCACCCTTTGGTTTTGAAGCTACGGCGGTGTAATGAAGAGAATATTATAAGAATCGTCAATAAAAACATTACAGGCAGATTTTAACAGCGAAATACTGCATAAAGCCTCAATTTTTTGCATGATTTTTAAGAGACGGTAAACATTGGTCTAAACAGATAGGTGTTGTTGCATCGCTCACGTCCATAGGTGCTGAGCACTGATTTAAATTGTGAAAGACGTCCATAAACTATAAATTTGCGCTTGTAATAGCCAGTAACTTTGCACGTACCACCGCGCACGCTGATCGACAATAGTGCATACGCGGGCGGATCGTTTCTCTACGCAATCTTGTTTGATTCGTGTCTTTGGACTTTTGGTTGCCGAGATATAGGTCCGGTATTGCAACCGATGTTTTGTAGGTAATTTTCCGTGGACGAACAGGGGTGCACGTGCGCACGTGCAGCGTGACCCAGAGTTTGACCTGTGCAACATTGCCAGAGGATTGTGGTCTCCCAGCCTCACACCAAATTTTACTTGATATGTCCAGCCGTTTCTCAGCTACAGCAGGATAATAACTTTTCTGACACCCTGACGTGTCTGCGGCAACGTGGTCACGCGCCGTGCTGACCCATCACATGATAAAAAACATGTCCAATAATCATAATGTCAATTGCATGGGGATACTGAATGGCGAAAACCGCTTGTCAATCGGATGCGGGGTTCAAAAGATATAAGCTTCTGACCAGCGTCGCGGTCGGGCCCGGCCGGGTCGGCCGTTTACATGTGAGAAAAATCCGGTATTCAATGAGGACTCGCTCCGCGCTTCGCGCTCGCTCGTAATTACCGATGTGTGTCTGACCAATACAAAGTTATTTATGAAAAGCTTTTGGGAAAAATTTCCGTGACCTTTACAACTATGAAGGTTTATGTGTCATAAGCTTTTGGTTGCTGATCCGTTCGACATGCTATTTTCACAATAACACAGCTTTTCCTCCAAACGTAGTATTTATTGTTTTATTTTGTCTAAGATATTCCAGACCTGCTATCGTGGCATCTTTCCCACCCGTCCCTTCCTCGAAGCCCCTGCCGCCGCCGTCTCTCCTCCGTATCCCGGCCAGCCGGAGCACTAGAAACATGGAGCCACCGGCGATATCTTGTCCGAGCAGTACACATCCTCCACAGTGAAGGCGAACACGCGTCCCGTCTTCCCCAGATCTCCAGCCGACGACTTGTACTTCCACGTGACCGGTCCTGTGGTGGCGCGGAACCTCGCGAACGCGTACAGCGCCGTGCTCATACCGCGTTCCGGGTGTACACCGCCAGTCATGAAGGCCCGACCCGCCTTCCGTACAAACTCGCTACCGCAGTAGAACTGGCTGGCCTCGAACACCGGATCGAACACTTCCACCTGGAAGTAGCGACAGCCGGTCGAGAAGAGGAAAAGCATGCGCTCTGGGTCGGGCACTGGCTCGAACAGTATGTACAGACCAACGCGCACGCACTTTGCCTTGCCGGTGTACTCGACGCGCCACACGCAGTTGTTGGGCGCGCTGCGGTCCATCTTGTCGAAGTTGAGCGCCTCTGCCTGGTAGCGGTCGCTGTCGGTGGCGATGTCTACGTCGCACGGCCATGGCTCGATCGGCTTCAGCTTCGTGCACGACTTATCGCCCTTGGGACAGCCTAGCACGGCGTTGGCGAACGCCAGATCGGCTTCGGGTATTTCAGCGTCCTGCATGCCGATGCTGCTGGACGCCATCAGACCGCTCTTAGAGTTGAACGCCGACAGGAAGACCGCCTCACCACTGCGCGACAGTCCGTACGTGTCGTACATCATGATCGACTGGTAGTTGAACGGGCACGCGCTATAGTCCTTACTGTTGAGGTACTGGAAGTCCTCGACCAGGCCGTTGTGGGCGCGCACGTACAGGTGACTGTCCCGGTCGGAGCGAGAGTGCATATGAGGCAGGCCGAGGACGTGGCCCAGCAGGTGTACCAGCACCGGCTCGCTCTCGCAGTCGGGCGACAGCACCAGCTGCTGCTTGCCACCGGTGTAGCCCAGCTGGGTGTAACAGCCCTTGCCATACTTGATCTCGAGCTGGCCGCCGGTCGGCACCGACTGAAATTTGACGCACGTGCCGTCCGACCAGCGCGCAGTGGCATGCTCCACCAGCTCCGGACTGGGTCCCGGGTCCTTGATGCTGTACTTGATTTTGTTACCCGGCCACTTCTTGGGGATCAGCTTTGCTTTCGAGGACTTGTCTGGCTTCATTGAGTAGCGCTTCTTCTGATCATCTGACAGCAACAGATCGCCCTCGTGCAGCGTGGCTCCAATCGGCTTCCACATATTCAGCATGATGTGGTCTGGGGAGAATGTGACCAACGTGGAATGAAATCACATTGTTTAGCATCCCGCATGCCTACGGTTGTGCTGAAGGGCTGACAAACTAAGTCCATTCGTGAAGCGACAGGGCATTCGATTTCTGTTTATGATCATTTCGGTACATTATTTTTAAATTGTGTATTTGATGATAGGAGCAATACTATATTTTGTACAACACATGAATTAAGCTTCATACGCGACTAATAAAACAATACGAGGAAAAATGGGTGGTTTTACGTTATCACTGGGATAAAGCTCAGGTCGCCATTCAAACGCTTAAGCCTATCAGATTAAATATTCACGTACCAGTTGGCGACGTCGGTGCTTCATATTCTGCTAATAAGTCTTTCTGTTTTTCTAAGCTTATAATGTCCAAACTAAAGACATATCGAATGAGCAAAATATGAAGGACATTTTGCAGTAACTTTGTCATTTTCTAGTA
>VOPJ01001720.1:0-18578 GCA_014673585.1 Semibalanus balanoides | reverse complement strand
AATATTCAGCTCGGACCTCGGTCCCAAAGATTTATTTTCCCGGCCCCGTGTGGTATTGTATATTACCACACGCTCGCGCTAATGCCAAAAACATACTGAGACATATGATGATATACTGTTTTACGAGTCTTCTATCTTTACTCAATGATATCAGAGTTATTAAGCGCGTGTTTTAATGAAGATATTCTAAAAATAAAACGTCGCTGAATACATATTTTTGGCAAGGCCATATATAGGAAGTAGAGTCATCCGGTGATTTTACGTGGTCATGACGACAAAGCGAGGGTCATTCGTATCCATCGGACTCCTCCGCTATTGCAGTTAATGCTATTTCGGGAAAATAATGTCCTGTGACTCGAAAAGCATAAAGGTTACGATAAATGCAAAGACAGCACTGTAAAGCTCAAATGCAGGCAAATCGAAATGATTCAGAGCATTTTAGACTCAGGTCAATATTGGGAACACTAGAGGTCACCAAAGTTTATGCGTGTGGAATCTGTTCCAGACCTGGATACTACGCGCATGGATGAGAAATACCTGATTGTTTTTAGCATTGCCATACTGACGCGCGTTGCCGGTCGCGTATGAGAGACCTCTCATTCCCTCCAATATTGACCCGTGCCGGTCGTAAACTTTGACATTTAATTTTAACTAAACCACATGAAATGGTACAAGTCGGGAACGCAGTCCGCGGCGGAACTCGATGACGTCATAATATTGTTGTTTTTATGTCGAGACAGTATCTGCGAAAACTGTTTAACCGACCGCAAACGGCATGCGCCGCAGAATTGACTATGGGGACCCATTTAATCTTTTCATTACAATGCAGTTTGTGCACCAAGTACTGGTAAATCTGTATAGGGCGTACTTGAGTGTTAAGACCCCGCGACCAGCATGTTCTCGCCAAAAATTCAGAGGGTCTCACGCATATCTCCGGTAAACGTTCCACAAAAACTTATGACGTTAAAGGTGGTGTGCGTGCATGGAGCGTTCTTCAGCTGTTTTTGGTCCGGCGCTGACGCAGCGTCTGCTGCGGTGGAGCCGGGCGCAGCAGACCCGCTCATTATAGGTTATGAGCAGTTGCGTAGTGCTTTCATTTCGGATCACTGCAGCAGCGTCAGTTTGGATCATTGCAGCGGGTCAAAGATTCAAATATCGTCCCGGATGCCCATTCCAAGGGTAAAGGTCAGGGGAGGTAATCTTACCATTCTGTTCGTCCCTGTGACGCACAGTCTTTTTCGCGTGACCGACTCTGTTCATCCCTGTGACGCACAGCCTTCTTTACATTATGACTGAGTACTGACTCGAATACAATGTGTTAATAAACCCGACACCAGTCCAGACCGGCAGAGCAGTTCGCTGATTTGTAACCAAGTAGGTATATAACTTTAATAAGGGTAAGAGTGACGCATTAATATTTAAACAAATACATTTATCTGTGTATGTGATTTGTTCCCATGAAGGAATGTTGAAATAAATTAGTTTATTGATTGATTTATCATTTTTGTCTTCCTCTGCTCAACAACAATTTTTGTTGACAGTGCCTTCTTGAAGGCTTGGTCCCCCCTTGATGGATTTATAAGTACGCCACCGCTCATACCTATATAATACACGCAAACGCCTGTAAAGAACATCCATATATACCTACACATCCATATATACCTGTAGGCGAAATTCGACTTATGATAAACACTGGTGACCTCAAAATTGACCGTCCTAAGAAATTGCCGGTATGCTTACGATAGAGCTTGCCTCGAGTTATCTTGTCTCGAGTTATCTAACGTCTTTTTTCTCATAGCCAAAGTGTGGTTTTTATTCTAGGGGGGGGGGCTATCCGTCCCCTCCGCGCGCAGTATGTGGTGGCAGCGGCCGCGAACCCCCGCTGTTCACTGGTTAACATGGTTATACCTCATTTCTGTAACATTAAAATATTATGCGTCTGCCCGCCACTTCCGCCCCCGCCCTGTTGTGCAATAATACACATTGCCTGCACCTGCCCAAACATCGGCACTTACCCTGCTACCACATTCTGTCTTGCCCTGCCCCACCTCTGCCTTGCAAAAAGCCCTGCCTTGTCTTGCTCTCCCCTTCTTACCCTTCTGCCCTGCCTGTACTCGCCCATATCCTGCCCCGCCTCTGCCCCGCCTCTGCCCACAGAACATAGATACACCGTCCTGCCCATGTCCACTAACCGCATGTCAATTGTCCGCTCTGCCTGTCCCGCTCTGCTCTGCCCGTCCCTGCTCTGCTCCTCCCTTCTCCTGCCACCGTCCGTGCCGCCGCCCGCGTGGCCCGCTGGCACAGGTTGCAATGGCCACTCCTTCGTCTCAGCCTAGTCAATTATAAACCGATACAGAGCGAAAATTTCGGTCAAATTGGTGCAATATTATTTAATGCAAAGATATAAATATTTTTGAGGGTAGCAATAATAGAATAGTGGACTAAAATTGAATTGTCGACGAACGTAATGTTCCAGTATAATGTTACAAGTACAAGAAATCCACAATTTTGTCAAAGCAGCACCGCGATAAAGTAAGAAAAGGTGGCCTAAATTTTAGGGGTGGCAATGCCACCCCTGTGTCACGGCAGGGGTGGCAGTCTGCATCCCTGCCCCTATGGTGGCGCCGCCACTGCGTCGGCGATTTTTGTTCATTGACCAATCAGGGACGTTGTCAAGCGTCTTGGCACACTTGCTTCATTTTCTGTCCCTATGACTTGCTAACATATCATAGCACGCAGGGATGGACGACGTTGGCAGTGACCTTCATGAAGCTCACTAGGCACTTGCTTCACTTTTTTCAAACTTACAGCTTAGTACTTTATATTTTGTATTATTTTATTTAAATTAAATAATGGTAATACCATAACGGATCCCTAAAAAATTATAGCCGAAAAATTCAAAAGTAATTATTTCTCTTTAACCCGGCATTGGCGTCGGCGACCGCCCCTGTAGCTCAGTGGGAGAGTGCTGGTCTTCTGACCTATCCCGGTAGTAACAGCCTGAGTTCGAGTCGCTTCGGCGCTCGCTATTTGCTCCTGACTGGGATGGTCTGCGGCCGGTGGCAGTGGTCGCACTCAAGGCCAAGTGACGTCAGCGAGCGAGGCGGACCGTGTCCAGGTATGTCGGGCACTTAAAACTTTCGTCTCTAAATTCTGCCGGCCAACAGGAATTGCACAATCAGGTGGTGAGGTCAGGACCAGTGCAACACGCTCTGCTTAGCGCGGGTCCTGACCTCGGAGAGTCATCCATACAAAAACAAAAACATTTGGACTAAATTAATAAAAAACTAGGGTCTGATCTGAACACCATTGAATGAGGGGGTCGTTAAACGCCCCCTGGTTATCTTCCGAAAAAAATGATCGCAGCGAGACGCGCAAGGCGACATTCAAAAGCGCTCAATGAGACAAATCTACAGGATGCTCTCAAAATGTAAAATTCAGGTCTCATGTCAGGTCAGGGTCAGGTCAAAGGTCAAAATCGAGGTATTTTAGCTTATGGGCCATGCCTTTCATCCAAAGCCTTCGATTGCAGCCATGATCACCCAAAGTGATCTAAAGGGTATGATACACATCCCGCATGATCGAAAGTGAGATTATTGGCAAAGATCAAAGGTTAAAACCAGGCAACAAAAGTTCACCAAAAAACAAATATCTACGAAAGGTTAACACATGTTTTATGGATTATTTTACGCGTAGATAGTGATGGTGATACTCATTTTACAACCATACTTCATGTACAAGAATTAAATGTCAATCTAAGGTAAAAAAGGCCATTAAATATAAAAACTGGAAATGGATATATAAACTGGAAATATATATCACAAATGCATGTTTCTGAACCAGTTTTATCTCAGAAATACAGTGATGTTATTTATTTGTCTGTATCTTGTCAATAAAATCCTAAAACGCAATTTTAAAATAAGACTTCATGAGTTACAAGCCCTGTAAATACGATCAAAGTAAAAAAGATGATATCATTTCAAAATTTCTTACAGTAGTTGATCTTATATAGTTTTTTGACATATCTTCCGTTTTTCAATGTCTTGGAAAACTGTGATATTTTGTTCATTTTTCTGCATTTTTTTGTTAAATTTTGTATGGGTCAAAAACAAAAACAAAAATCCGAGACTGCTATTTTGTAGCACTTGCTATTTGTAATCTTTGACTGTTCTTGAATTGCATTTTGCTTCACATATTGTCTTTGTACGGTTTGTTAAAGTTAATCTGATTTTGTTGTCAAAATTGTGTGTAGTGACGTCACAAAATTCGCTTTAACTCAACAACTTATCACCGAGATTGCTTCATTTTGCACAAAAAACGTGAAATTAATGTGGAAGGTACGTGAAGTTTCACATTTACAGCTCCAATAATTTTTTAGTTATCTCGAAAATTATTCAGGGGGCGTTAAGCGCCCCCTCAGTCAAATCCGGGTTATGTGTATTTGGCTGAATTGAACAATATGTTGTGCATTATTTTTTTGTAATGAGCATTGTGCCATACGCATGGAATTTTGTGTGATGTGTATTTGTGTAGCGCACTGTACAGTCTAGACCATATGTTCTGTCCACTTCATCGACATCACCCGATGTCAATGCACCCGGCGAATAAGTTATTCGTGAAAACGGCTAGAGGTATCCCTTAAGTGTACTATTCAAATAAAACCTCCATTTAACTGGGAAGATGTTTGTTTTCGTCCGCCGGAAACTAGCTTTGAAAGTATACTTAAAAAGCCTTGCTTAAGCACACCCGCTTAATTAAATGTCAACATTATCCATCGGTGCTGTCTGTCGGTGCTGCACGCAGTGACATCTAATGAAACTATGCATGCCCTCGCCCCTGATACCGGGGGCGAAGGCTATAGTAATTGCATTGGATTCCACTGCGTGCAGAACCGACAGACAGAGACAGAGACAGAGAGGCAGTGTCAAAGTCGATGAAGTTGACAGAACATATGTTCTAGACTGTACTATATGCGTTCATGATAAAGGTTATGTAATGCGGTACATGTTGAGTGCTGTGTGGCACCACTCGTCAATCGTCCAATCCCAGAAGTCCTTTTAACTGATCAAGCTCGACCAGCGCAGCATCAGAGTCCGGCTTAAGCCTCTGAGACCACCGACAACTCACTGATCTGCGCTGTCTATCCCTCTGCTAGCAACTCACTGATCTCGGCAGTCCTGCCTGCAGTGGTGTCCGCCGGGGTCTCCACAGGGGTCACATAGAGGTCACTGCGACCCCGCTCGTTGGAGGCGTGTAATGTGAGCATATATCGCCGGCCCGGCTGCAGACCAGGCACCTCAAACCTGCAGGAGCGGTCACATCGGTCACATGAGGTCAATAGGTCACATGATCACATGAGGTCACATGAGGTCACATGAGGTCAAACAAGGTCAAACGAGGACGCACAAAGTGGCACGAGATCAAATAAGTTCAAACTAGACAAAACAGGTCAAACGAGGTCAAACAAAGTCAAGAGAAGTCAAAAGAGGTCAAACAAGGTCAGACGAGGTCAAACGAGGTCAAACGAGGTCAAACGAGGTCAAACGAGGTCAAACGAGGTCAAACGAGGTCAAACGAGGTCAAAAAAGCCAAACGAGGTCAAACAATGTCACATAAGGTCAGATGAGATCGTCCACTACAGTGTACTAATGATGAGTCACATCAAGCCCCGTCGGTCATCAAGGTCATCAGGTTTAACGACACAATGTCAGAATGACAGATAAAAGGTCATGCCGAGACTCATAACCACAAAATGCCTAGGTTATTAAGTTAACGAACACCGATTTATAGCGATATCATCAAATCTACTACATTACACTGAGTTGGCTCGATCATATCGTTGCATAGAAAACTCACGAAAAATCGCCCGCGGTCAATTTCAACTGCGATACCACAAGCTCATAAGAGTTTCTCGACGATGGTGGAGATCAGTGAGTATGTCCGGCCAGATGGGCCGAGGCACATCAGGGCAAAAGACCACCCCGAGCTCAGAATAAGTGAACGGAGGTCTTCCTGAATGTTGGATGAACATCGTTGCAGAATGGCGGTGTTTAAAGCGGTCACGTAAATGTGCGGACATTTCGCAATGGCAGCCGCTCACTTATAAACGAGATAAACGCAAAGTAACGAATAAGCCTAGGCCGTACTAGAGAAGAGCATGAGCAAACGACCTTAACCAACACCAGGGAGAAACTATAGGATACCCATACCTATAATGTATGGTGCATAGGGAACTATACTGTGAGCGCCAGTGCCACTTGGCAAGCGAGTCAGACATTTACCACACCCGTATCGACTGCACGTGCAGACCCGGGCGCCAGAGCCCCATTCCAGAGACGATATATATTTGCCTGCCAATCCGAGCTTAATTTATTTCAATTCAGTGTGGATTAAAGCCAGTTTCCGGGACAATAGAGGGACGAGTGGTGGCCTGAATTGGACGGCGCACAGAATTACCCCGTAAAAACAGCCAGCCGCCCGGTGTAAAACAGTTGGCCGGAACTCTGCGCTCTGATCTCTAGCTCTGCTGGTACCTCCGCTGGTGAGCCTGCTCATAATACAGTTTGGCCGCTCACTCTGCAGCTGTTGATCTTAGCATCTCCTTGCCTTCCTCGCCTGGTGAATACCTCCGCTGGTGACCCCCTGCCCTAAAACAGTTGGCCGGAACTCTGCGCTCTGATCTCTAGCTCTGCTGGTACCTCCGCTGGTGAGCCCTGTAAAACAGTTGGCCGGAACTCTGCGCTCTGATCTCTAGCTCTGCTGGTACCTCCGCTGGTGAGCCCTGCGTCGCCGGAGCTGCTGATATTGAGCCCGCGGATGTGCTGGCGGCCGTACCAAACATGTTAACGAGGCCTGGGAGTCAGCCGGGCGCGACTCTCTGAGGCACGCTCCACTGACTCAGAAAAGGCTCAACAAGCTGTGAAGTGGGCCAGTTCGCCGCGCAACGCCTTCGGACAGGCCGGATAATACTGTACAGTTTGTCCGCGTGTAATGCGAGGGGTAGCGGCAGCACAAACGAGACCGAGGGCGACTGACAGAAGTCTTAGGCGAGCTTCAGTGCCTCAGGGTGTGTCTTACTCGGCAATAACGAGCTGCTGCAACAGTAGCTTGGGTAGTTCCCTAGGAAAGCTCACGCACTAAGGAACATTACAGCCAGCCGGCTGGAAACAGAGATGGTGTCATCGTTCTGGATATAGTGTGAAGTTGGGTAGTGTGGAAGTGAGACGAAGTTAGGAGATAATCACGATTTTTGACGCGACGTTAGACAATTCTTAGACACATGCTTGAAGTCATGAAACTTTGACTTTCCAGAGTGAGTAGGTAGCCATTTTTTAACAACAGTTTTAAGACTATTTTGTACGATTTTGTTTGGTCGAACATTTTGCCAAAAATATGACGGTGTTTGAAACAATACTCAATCCAACAAATACGTGTTTACATATAGTTGCAGTAAACTGAGTGCTCCTAAGTTAGTCAGTTGATAGTTGATTAAAACAGCTGAAGTGAAACGCATAGTATAATTAAAAGCAAAACAGGAATGTTCTGAAAACAACTTTGGTATCTTTTGACAAGATGAAACATTGATTTGTGTTGTATATCTCACACACTTGGTAATTGGCTGCTCGGGAAGGAGACGAGGGATCGACTATCTATCGATCGACTATCAAGGTGCCGTCAGAAGTAGTCAGGTGTGACATTCCATGCAGATCGACCAAGCCATGCAACTTGGACCTAGATCTCATATTTCGATTAAACTGCGTGATGGGGGTTGTCGGGGCCGTAGATTCACGCTGTGAACTTGTTAGCCTCGTCCGTTAAATATTTTTCGACTTAGGTTTCTTTTCGATGATGCGCAAGCCTCTAATTTTTTGTGTGCGATATCTCTTATATAAATAATATTAGTTATTTAAACCTATGTATCATCCAAATTTCAGAAGTCTTAGCATAATTTGATAAATCATTTCTAGAACATCCGAAAACTTTGAAATTTGAAAAAGTGATGAAAGGTCAAATCGAGGGAATTTTTAGGTGGCCATTTGACCCTATTCCTGGAGTGATGAAAAGTATATGAATCTGTCGAGGGGGGGGCTTATTCGGCCCCCTTTAGATCTCGGCTGCCTTAAGAGATGCAGCTGAGATGCAGAAAGAAATCATGAAATTTGGTTTGTGGTTAGGGTCTACAACGAACTCTATTTTGTGCAATTTTGATGACCTTGGGTCACTATCTTCAAGGTTAAATGACGTCATCAAAAGTCATATTTGCAAAAATATGTTTTTTTCATGAAACCTTGCCATTATCTCGGAAACTATGGCAGGTTAGGAGAGAATCCAAAAATGTACTTATGCAGTTCTAATTTCCCTTTGCCATACATTGCATCGAAGTACAAATTAATGGTTTGGAAGTCTGTAAGAGGTCAGAACAATTGTGTTGAAATAACCCTGTTATTCAGGCAAAAGGTTTGCTGTTCGTAATAATTTTTATCTATAACATATCAAGGAATATAGAGTTTAATTGATTTGCTATATACATTCGTGTGTTTCTGACTCATCTATTTTCGCTTCTATTATGCCAATGTTTTCGTCAAATCGTAGAAATTTGAGCGGAATGGTTTCAGGTTCAGTGTCAAGTGAAGCAAGGTCGCGTGTCATATTACATATAAAAAGATGCCGTATTGAGGAGTTAAAAAAGACGCTTTATGAGACAGTGCGAGTTCTTTTATTTAATGCTCTGTCACAGTTTATGGATAAAAATAGTGTTCATGACCTTGATGACATTTCATTGGGTTTCAGTGACTAAAAATTCGTCCCTGGGCATCGCGGGTGGCTATGGATATGACTGTATACTGGAGATAATTTGGAATCTGGATAAAATGGTGAACCGTAGTTTGTTATTTTTTCACCATTATATATCTATATTTGAGGTTAGCAGTTGACTGACATTCAAGTGTCATCAATATTATAGATATTCGACCTGAAACTTTCAAAATACATATTAATTGTAAATGTTATACTACTACTTAGTATTACTAGGTTATTATAAGAACCTCATGCATCAACTCAAACTGTGGTTGGAGCAGTGGCTGTCGTTGAAACAACCAATAATATTAAAAGAAAATTGATTTCAAATTCAAATTGTTAGATTTACGAGATATCCATCTGAAAGCAAATATAGTAACTCTCATTACGATGTCTCGTTTCTTCGCCGATCACAACTTTCCTATCACACAGACTCTCCACAAGTGCTTTAACCATGCACAGATCTCTTGTGTTTCAAGCGACCGGAAAACACACCCCTCGAACACTGTCTTGGACCCCTTCCAATGGTTTAAAATTTGGGAGAAAAGCATACCATTCGAGTTGCGCGAATGAAATGTGGAAAAATTCAGCAAGTTGTGAAAGCATTCTGGGTTGAGCTCATAAGTGAACATCGTACGCCAAAAACTCAAAGGGGGCGATTCGACCCCCCCGACCGTTAATAGGTGGTTAAAATTAGTTTCTCCACAAATCATTTATTACTATGGCAAAAGATCAAACCAGGAGATTTGTGGAAATATCAACCTGTGCAGCATATTAAGGGAGGTGTTGACGTTTCGACATGGTGGTTATGGACTGAGTATAGCAGTTTTGATAGAGCATGATCGAAAAATTAGGTATGTGGTCTGGAAGAAAAGCCGGCAACGTTTTAAAGTAGTTTATGACACGGATTAGTCTGCTCATTTCTCTTCGGGGGGCGGCGACAGACAGCTCTCGGTATTCGCGGCAGACGGGCTCGGAGTTCAGGGACACTCTCTGACACGGTAGTACCCTGCATCAACGACGCCTCTCGTTCAAGTATCGCTTCCAGACCGCCCGAGGCTGCTCGCTCGTGCAACTTTGTCCAGAGACGTGTACTAGGACGTTCTGGCGAGCGCAGAAGCGCCACTGTATCGTACGATTTCGTGATTAATACAAAGTAGAACAACTTACTTCTTTCAATCGCACAAATAATATCCATCACTTGTCAAACCAGAAAGTCATATACGGAGTTTTGAGCTCAAAGATGACCGTATGTTCATTTTCGAAGACAACTCTCTAAGTGAACTATTCCGCTTTTAAAGGGAATAGATTCACTTGAAAAAAAACGAGATAAAACAGTTCCAGAAATGCATGAGAGAAGCCAAGAATACAAGTATCATTATTCTTATAAACTAGTAAGTCAGAAGAAAACCTATATATTGGCGGGGAAATAGAAATTAATACATACAATTATTTGGTGACTATTCATATTTTTTTCTCAAAGATAATGGCGAGCAATGCAGCTAGGCTGAGAAGCACGCCAGACGATTCAATTGAATTTGTAAGTGATCCGTGTCGATAACATGGTGCACTTTGCGAGCGTACCTGTTAAAGGATGCTGGAGAATTACAACCTTGGCCTTTGAAAGTGCGACCAGTACTTGCTTTAAGGTACGTATTCGTCACATATTAGATTTAATATGAAGTGGTTTAGTGTCCGCCATCGTCCGCTGCACATGTTCCGTGTGCTCTGGGGTCGGCTGTCTGGATTATTGTGTCACTAGGTCTTGCCGGCGCGCTATGCGCCGCGGGCGGCAATCAAACAGCGCTCCACGCCGCGTACTGTTACGAGTGGGGTTCAGGTGAGTGGGGTGAGGGACATAGATCAGAACCAGATTAAATAGCCTGCTGGAATGAATAAGGGTTTGATCTTTGATATCGTGTGAATCAAATGTAATGTGAGGCTATGAGGTGTCAGGAGACTATCGGCATATCTGGGACTCGAACAGCGCAAAGTGCGCGCTCTGACGAAAATGGTGTGCAACAGAGGGCTACACAGGGTACTCCGAGAGTGTCATTGGAGTGGAAATCGCGCTCACTCAAAAAGCATGCTCAACACGGTGTGGATGTCGGGTACATGGATACAAGTGATCAGAGACTCAACAGAGGCAGCAGGCTCGTGGGTATGTGTGCTGACATGTGTTCTGGCACTGGCGGAAGGCTCACTTGTGTTGCGGTATGATGCTGGGCGCGCGGATGCACGCGGTGTTTCGGGATCCACAGACTGTGATATATTCGGGTATGGGTGTCTCGACTGCGTGACGTATCTTCACTACAAGTGCGCTGTCATCCGGATCCGAGGTCATATCAGGGTACGGTCACGCCCGAAGCGTCTACTGGGGGAGGATGATCACGTGACGGGTTCAGAGGATGTGCGCTCGACGGTCGAGGTGTCAATGGGCAGTATCTGGAATTTCTACACGGAAAGGAACTACTGGGATACTCCGTCATGAGGTCTCTGAGTTGACGTGTGTGCCACGGTCTCACGGGCGGGGTACGTGACAGTGCGTCGTTCTGAATCTCAGTCACGATTTATACAGCAACCTTCATTGCTAACCAGCACCATGCTAAAGATACAGCTTTAACGTGAACCTGCTTCGAGGAGGGACATCAGCCAGCTTTAGACACAAGGTCTGCTTGATAAGGCCTTCGATTAGTTTGCGAGGACCACTTGCCGGTCTCAAATGGTCTCCGGTCAGTCTTTAGAGGTTACTTGATCGGCCTGAGTAAAACGTGTCATTCCTGGGAGCCAGGCAAGAGCATGGATTCCAGAAGCCGATAGCCATGGGCGTCGCGGCCACTGGGAACACTTGATACATTGTCCCTAGTAATTTTCAGCTTCCCCTAATATGGTCCCATGAAAAGGTACAAATGCACTTGGATTTGTCCCTTCTAATTTTCAGATCGTGGCGACGCTCTTGCCGATATCGGCTCCATGGCAATCTCTCCACAACATATTACCACATCTGACCTAAAATAATGACAAACCACATCTGACCTAAAATAATGACAAACCACATCTGACCTAAAATAATGCTTTGGATCTGGGATCACTCACTATCTCTAAGAAATCAAGCAAAATTGCACATATCACACACAATATATGATGTAACTGCAATCGAGTATCTCTGCGCAGGCGCAGAGCGGAGCGGTCGTCTTCACGCGGGGGCTCCGCGTGTGACTTAAGCCGGCCGCACACGGGGAGCCGGTAGCTCCGTGGTATGTCCTCGGACTGCCACGCAGCGGCCCCGGGTTCGATTCCCGGGTGCCGGTTCCGGGGATAGGCTCCCGGATCAAGTCCCCTGCCTTCGAGTGGAGGTGGTCCCATGGGGGGTCAAACCCTAGACCCCTTCTCGCCCCCTCCCCGGCATCTATCTCCCGATATAAAGTATAAGACTGAATCGGATGAACAAAGCCGGCCGCACACTGCGCCATGCGGTTGCGATATCGCCGCGACTCAACCAGCGACACTGCCAAAAACACAGACAAGCAAATCGTGTTGCCTAATACAATTAGCTTAGTTGGAAGTTGCTGTACGACACCCAGATTACATTTTTTAGGAGTAGTCCAATCCCTTGGATGTGTCCGCGAAAGAATCGCAGCGATATCGCAGCCGAATGGCCTAGTGGGCGGCCGGCTTAAAAATATATTGTACCTATGCATTTCTTTATTTTTAAGCATGTTTTGTCTTATCGATTCAGTAATTTCGGGTTCATCATCTGAGTGCATTTTGGAAGACAGAACTGAGACGTTGGGATGACATCTTCTCTTCTTTGCCAAGGTATGGAGCTCAAGATACAATAATATATGCGTCATTTTTGTCGTGCTGAGTTTTCCATTCAATTGGCATTCAATATTTTTCCATTGACACTTCTGGCAGCATATTCAAACACCGTGATTACGATTCATATCACACAGGACTTCTGACATACCTGGGCGTGTGGGCAGTGCTGTTGTAGACCACCACGTGCTCCTGTGTGTCCAGCACCTCCAGATGGAAGCTCTGTCTCAGCCCGCCGTCCCCGCCGGCCTGGCAGCTAACTGCCAGTGTCTGGGGCGACTTCACCGTCACCTGACAGGCTTGAGGTCTCTCTGGACGGTCTGAGGAGGGACAGATTGCACTGTCACCTGACAGGACTGGAGATCTCTCTGGACGGTCTTGAGGAGATAGAGATTCACTGTCCACCTGACGGATGAGTCTCTCGGACGTCTGAGGAGGGACAGAGGGGCCGTTTACTGTCACCTACAGGACTGAGTCTCTCTGGACGTCTGAGGGAGGACAGATTGCACTGGCACCTGGACAGGACTTGAGGATCTCTCTGGACGGTCTGAGAGGGACAGATCACTGCACCTGACAGGACTGAAGGTCTCTCGGGACGTCTGAGGAGGGACAGATTGCCACTGTCAGCCTGACAGGACTGAGGTCTCTCTGAACGGCTGGAGGCTTAGGGACAGATGGCCACTGTCACCTGACAGGACTGAGGGTCCGACGGTCTGAGGAGGGACAAATCTGCAACTGTCACCTGACAGATGAGGTCTCTCTGGTACGGTCCTGAGAAGGGACAGATGCACTGTTACTGGACAGGACCTGCAGGTCTTCTCTGGACGGTCTTGAGGAGAGACAATTGCACGTCACCTGACAGGACGGGGAGGCCTCTCATGGACGGCTCTGAGGAGGACAGAGGGCCGTCACGTCACCTGGACAGGACTAGGTCTCTCATGAACGGGTCTGAGGAGGACAGATTGCACCTTGTCACCTGACCAGGCTATGAGGGTTCATCTCTTAGGAGCTGGACTATACTTGCGTGGTAAGGATGAGACAGACTGTGGCGACTGGTTACGGACCAGAGCAGAACTTGAACGAGGGTCTCTCTCTGGGGACGGTCTGAGGAGGGGGACAGCACTACTGCTCTGTCACACTGTTTGTAGCAGGACTTGAAGCAGTCTCCTCGACAACCGTCGTCGCGTGAGGCCGAGAAGCATGGACTGCCCTTGCGACCAGCCCCACTACGAGACTAGGACACCCTCGAACCGAAGATAGTTCTGATCACAGTTCTGCCAAGGCAGCAGGAATGGGCACGATCACCTGACAGGCGTATGACGCTCTCTCCGCCAACTGGGTCATGAGCGAGAGACAGATGGATGGCACTGTCACTCTGACAGACTGAGGTTCTCTCTGGAACGTCTGAGGAGGGAATGGCAAAGACTTGCATGTCACCTGACAGGGACTGAGGCTCTATCTGGACGGTCCTGGACGGAGGGACAGAGGGCGCCGTCACTGTCAGCGGCTGACAGGACTCATGTCTCCTCATGACGTGTCATGAGAAGGGAAACAGATTCACTGATCACCTGACAGGACCATGAGGTCTCCTCTGGACGGTCTTGAGGAGGGACAAGTGCACCTGTTCAACCTAACAGGACTTGAGGTCTCTTCGGACGGGTGAGGAGGGACAGCATTTGCACTGTCACCTGACAGGGGACTGAGGGTCTCTCTGGACGGTCTGAGGAGGGACAGAGTCACGATTTCCACCTGACAGGACTGAGGTCATCTCTTGGACGGTCTGAGGAGGGACAGATTGTACTGGTCCACTGACAGGACTGGGTCTTCTGGACGGTCTGAGGAGAGGACAGATTGCACTGTCACCTGACAGGACTAGAGGGCTCTCTGGACGTCTGAGGAGGGACAGAGGGCCGCACTGTCACCGAACAGGACTAGGCCGCTCTGGACGGTCTGAGAGAGACAGATTGCACTAGTCAACCTGAACGGAATCTGAGGCCTCTCATGGCGCGTCTGAGGAGGGACAGAGGGGCCGTCACTGGTCACCTGACAGGACTGAGGCCTCTCTGGACGGTCTGAGAGAGACAGATTTGCACTGTCACCTGACAGATGAGGCCTCTCTGGACGGTCTGAGGAGGACAGAGGGCCTCACTGCTCACCTGACAGGACTGGGGTCTCTCTGAACGGTCTGAGAGGGACAGATTGCTACTGTCACCTGACAGGAGGTTCTCTCTGGACGGTATGAGGAGGGACAGATTGTACTGGTCACCTAGACAGGACGGAGTTCTCTCTGGACGGTCTTGAGGAGGGACAGAGGGGCCGTCACTGTCACCTGACAGACTGAGTTCTACTCTGAGCGGCGAGGAGGCGACAGATTGCACTGTCACCTGACAGGACTGAGGTCTCTCTGAACGGTCTGAGGAGGGACAGATTGCACTGTCACCTGACAGTACTGAGGTCTCTCTGGACGGTCTGAGGAGGGACATATTGCACTGTCACCTGACAGGCTTGAGGTCTCTCTGGACGGTCTGAGGAGGGACAGATTGCACTGTCACCTGACAGACTGGAGCGTCTCTCTGGACGGTCTGAGGAGGGACAGATTGCACTGTTCACCTGACAGGACTGAGGTTCTCTGCTGGACGTCTGAGGAGGGACAGAGTCACTGTCACCTGACAGGACTGAGGTCTCTCTGGACGGTCTGAGGAGAAACAGATTGCACTGTCACCTGACAGGACTGAGGTCTCTCTGGACGGTCTGAGGAGGGACAGAGGGGCCGTTACTGTCACCTGACAGGACTGATGTCTCTCTGGACGGTCTGAGGAGGGACAGATTGCACTGTCACCTGACAGGACTGAGGTCTCTCTGGACGGTCTGAGAGAGACAGATTACACTGTCACCTGACAGGCTTTGAGGTCTCTCTGGACGTCTGAGGAGGGACAGATTGCACTGTCACCTGACAGGACTGAGGTCTCTCTGAACGGTCTGAGGAGGAACGGATGGTCAGCAGGCCTGACAGCATAATACCTACAGGTGGACTAGGGAGGGAGGGTGAGCCCTGTCACCTAGTAGGAGTGTAGTTTTTACCACATGCCGAGATATCCTTTCAACATTAACACGTGCTTTTGGGAAATTACTTCGGATCGCTGCTCTGTGGGCAATAACGACTTGCTAGCGCGACATAAGGCAAAATATTATGTTAAAACTACTATTGTATACGGCTCAATCTGAAGCAAAATTTCCATATGACAAAAGTTTTGCATCGATTCTTCAATAAATTTACTTATCTGTATGTACATTGTCTTCAAACATACACCTTTGTTAACCCGGCATGACTGGGGGGGGGGGGCGTTTAACGCCCCTGCATTGTTTTGTCATACCTTAAAAAATGACTATCGCTATCAACGTGAATTTGTTTACATCAATTTCACGTCTTCTGTGCGAAAATGAAGCAATTTTGAGCAATTCAATTTTGTTTGAGATAAAACGAATTTAGTGACGTCACTACACGCGGTTTTTACACATAAATCAGCCAAACTTTAACCGACCGTACAAAGGCAACACAATAGCAAAATGCAATCTAAAAACTGATAAAGATTGAAAATAGTAAGGGCTACAAAATGGCAGTCCCATATTTCAAAATTTTAGGGATTTCGACCCTAAAATAAAATAAAATAAAAAATACTATAAATAAATACAATATATCAAAAACGAAAATATACCAGAGAGCTATATGCAAACAACTTACATATAAAATTTCAAGATGCTATAATTATTTTTCACAGAGTGATCCAGCACTGTGACCAGCACTGTGATCGCATTTACAGTGCTGGTCATGAAGTCACATTTTGAAATTACATTTTTTAAAGATACATATAAATGAATAACAACACTGTATGTCTGAGACAAAACTAGTCTAGAAACATGCCTTTTTGGTTAATATTTATTTAAAAAAAAATCATTTGTTGATCTTACCCTTGACTTTAACTTGACCTTTACTTCATAGACAAGAAGTTTGGTGTTTCAAATGAGTATCACTTTCGCTTTCCATGCGTACAATTTTGCCATAAAACATGTGTTGCATAACTTTCGTAGATATTTTGCGTATAGTGACCTTTTGTGACCTGGCCTATCTGCCAATAATCTCACTTTCGATCATGCGGGTTGCGTATCATACGTTCAAGAGCACTTTGGGTGATTACGGTTGCAATCTAAGGCTTTGAATGTAAAGTATGGCTCATACACGAAAATACATTTAATTTGAACTTGACCTGACTGTGACCTGACATGTGACCTCAATTTGAGATTTTAGAAGGTGCTTTAGGTTAATCTGAATGAGCGCCTTAGAATGCTTTATTGCGCGTCTTGCTGCGATCATTGGTTCGAAAGATAACCACGGGGCGTTTAACGCCCCCTCTCCCAGTCAATGGTGTTCAGATCAGACCCCAGTCAATGCCTTGTTAAGCCGCCGATATTGCTACGGCGCGCCTCATTCTCATCGCATGGATATATGCTCATTTGGTAGGCGAATAATGTTTCTTACAGGCTTTGTGATATTTTTTCTTGAAAGCACAAATCTTCAGCAGCCTGAAATACCTTCATATTACCTTTGCATGCGAGTGAGCAATTTTACATTCCAGCATTTGACGAGGAATGCTATTTGACGTAGCTGGCCAACAGAATACCAAACTGAGTCTACAACTTCGAAGTCTACAATTTTCATAAAGCAGTTCTCCGCTTTGATGAACCATTTTTCTGGCTCGTTAAGGCTGATAATTTGTGTCTAAAAAAATAAACATTGTGCATATTTGCGTTTTTTCGAGCTTTTTTTATACAGTACATCACTTTTGACTGCACAATTGCGCTGCCCGGATCTCCACTGCTTCCAGTAACCAGCCGCACAAATAACTTTTTTAAAGAAAAATACAATACAAATAGCGCTACGATAGAAAACTACAAGGGATACAAAATGGATAGCTCTTGTTTTTATTTTTTAACATACAACTTTTTTGTACCCTAAAAATCCAAATTTGATTTTTGTCTAGCAACCGGAATAAATGCTGGGAAAAAACATATGGCCAATACCCAAACCAAATTGCAAAGCAATATTTTTGACTGACTTAACTGACTTTTTTGACTGACTTAAAGGGAATGTTTCACTTCTCTGAAAGTTGTCCAATGTACGCCGCTTGTGGTGCAAAATATTGAAGTAATTGCTTGACCGAACACGATTCTTGGAACATTTGTTCTCACAAACAGTGCTCCAATTTTCATTGCAAAACTAAGTTTTAGTATTTGGGCTGATGAACGTCATATGAAGGAATTTTTGGAAATAGAAAAAAAACCTTCACGCTGCCAATATGTATGACAGTGTATGGCTAATGTATAGCCAAATGTAAAACAAGTCTCTTTCATCAACATTTGATACAAAGTGATGACGACATACGCTTTAAAAGGCTACCCTAATTACACTAGGCCTTATTTTTTGCAGATGTCAAAACCAAACTCCAAATTTACTTTCGATTAGACCTCTGTGGCGTGTTTAACTTCTACACTACTTAATTTCAATGAAATCCAACAACTTGGCCATCTCAACTCAAATCTTATGTTAATGTGAAACATTCCCTTTAAGGCTTCCTAAGCATGGATACCTCATGACGTCATCTTTTTACATTGCGTTTTTGCTTTTATTGACCAGATACAGACAAATAAATGCCAGTACTGTATTTCTGAAACAAAACCAATCTTCTGCGCATAGTGACCTTTTGTGGCCTGATATTGACCTTGCAATTTGCAAAGAATCTCACTTAAGCTCACGCGGGATGTGTATTATACCTTTGTGATTACTATGGGTGATTATGTTTGCAATCGAAAGCTTCGTATGTCAAGCTAAAACAAATTGACTTCAGGTCAAGGTCAAGTGGTGACCCAATAAGGTCATGTTGTACATTGGGAGACGCGTCTTGACG